>CM037852.1:215436360-215723492 GCA_021234595.1 Delia radicum
TCCTTTAGTGTTTTAGACAAGTTCGTCAAAAGAAAAAATCCATATTAAAGGTTTTTACTGTACTATAAGTACATAGTAAAATTTGCTAAAGGCTCATTCCATAAAAAACTATCAAAAAATATCCAATTTTCGAACTCTACCCCCTTTAATTTTAGCCAAACTTGGTATGAAAGGTAAGTGTCATATAAATATGATTTGGGTTGTTAGATCTACGGTTGTGGAAATATTGCGTTTTAAGATATGAAAATAAAAATCGACTATTTAAGTGGGGACATTACATTCGCGGCAGAGAAAACAGAACTTTTTTAAAAATTCTAACTCAGTCAAAACAAACATTTTTTTATTATTGCAGAGAATTGAACAAATTACAAGAAAAAAAAAATTCAAAAAAATATATTTTTCTCTCCAACATGGTTTTATAGAGCTCCAATCCGATCTGGAAAAAAATTACTTTTTTAAATCTTAACAAAATGGGTTATCGTATGACACGAGATTTTTTTTAAATTTTTTTTTCAATTTTTGGTGATGTTCCAAATTTAAAAGTGTGTTTTTTCGAAAAAAATATTGACTTTAAAAATTCTTAAAAAATCGAAAAAAAATTTAAAAAAAGCTCGTGTCATACTATAGCGAATCCAGTTTAAAAAAAAATACAAAAAAAAAAAAAAAAAATCGTCAAAAAATGAAACCGCTAGTGCCGCAACCAGTACGAAAAACATGGTTTCTAGATAAACGCGTTCAAAGTCTGTGAACAAAGAAAAAAAAGGTTAAAATTAAAATGCGCTTTCACTAATCCGGCTCTAACTTTTAAACCCGTAGGAATTTTTTTCTTAGAATCTTAAGAATATTACTAAAATACAAAATTATAAAAAAAGTCGATTTCAAAAAACGGCTAATGTCATGTCTCCCCTTAACAAGAGTAGTCGTACTTAATCGTCCATATCTTTTTCAACGGTTAAAGCTACGTGATTCACTGATACCTCATTGTAAAGCCAATGTTATCATGCTAAAATAAATTTTTGAAGGATAAATATTTATTATTTTAAAATGAGCGGTTTAAAACCGCTGTATTTTAAAAACTTGAGTTTTTTAAATTTCAAAAAAATATTTGTATATAATGTTTTTACAATATGCTGTTGAAAAACTAATATGTGGAGCTCTTATGGACAAAAATCTATAAAAAGAAACTAAATATAGTAGAAAAAAAGATTTACATAAAAAAAATAATGTATTGAAAAAAAAAAAAGAGTTTTGTAAAAGTAATTGAACATAATTGCGCATAACGATAAGTTTTTAATTTATTTTTGAACAATGTTAATAATATTTAACTTCGAGCTCATATATTAGTTCTCAAGTAGTGGGATATCTAGGTTATATGAATGTTTGATGTTTGCATGAGATTATCACTTCTTTCAACCCGTGTTATGATAATGGGAACATAGAAAATTCCCAAAATAGATCTATTAACACATTCCTGAAAGTGGTCAATTTATAATTTTGAACACAAAAACTCTATAGATTATTTGTTAGGACAATATCCTAATAAAGAAATATAGAGTATGGCCTTGAATAATTTTCATTTTTATTTTTATAATTGCCCATATCCTTTTAACGGTTTAAGCTATGCCCATCTATCCTTCATTTAATTCATTTAAATTGTGGTTTTATTGGTTCACAAAAATAATTCACTTCCTGACGGTAAATGCATTTTTTTCAAAATCCGTTATTCAAAACCGCTGTATTTCAGAAAACTGGTTTCCTCAAATAAAAAAAAAAAAAATATATGTAAATTATCGATTATTCTTTAATACCGCCACCAAATCCCTATATGGCACTCCTGCATGTTTCTGAATTATCTGCTTTAAGTTAAATTTTTTAACATTTTTATTCATAAGTCAGGATACCTTAACATATCCACGTACGGATTTAAATACGGCATAGGGAACTAATTTTTTTTTTTTTGAACTCCTGAACCAATTGGACTTTGTATGGCGTCATACCAATGTCTTTTATGCAAAATTCGTCTCAATGATGTCTCCGAAATGTTCAATTGTTGAGAACGACGGTGAATTGATGTTGATGGCGCTTCATAGTTGAAAAAAAAAGTTAGATGGCGGACCCTTTACTAGTTAAACCACGGTGTAAGTAGCTTTAAACGAGGCATCAATGCCTCACGTAGCCTTAAGTCGTTCAAAAAATATGTTATATTATATACCAATACTTTCTGAAAATTTTCGAATATTTTCATATTTTGAAACGCGATATTTCAAGATCCGCTATGAGATTAGATGTCCTTACAAGTTAAACTTATATGATGTATAATCTTCTCTACCAATTTTGGCTGCAATCAGAAGGGGTGGTGGAAATCGTTGTCATTGATTTTATATGTTTTCAGTCTAACTAATAGAGCTAGAATGCAGAAATTTGAGTAACCAATGCTAACTAATTAAATGGACAAAATTCAAATATAAATTACTGCTAAACTATGCATGTTTTATTGTAAATATTTAAAAGGGAAAAAACTCGGAATGAAAGTGTTGAACAAAACTGTTTTAGAAAAAATGTCTATGACATACTTGGACGGTATCCTTTAGGGGTACAAGTACCACGTAGCCAGACGCGTATTCAGGGGGAGGTGATAATGGGACATTTAATACCTCCCCCCCACCTAATTAGTTTTTTCAATACAAAAATATAAGAAATAATAATTTTTTTTGTAAAAACACTCAAAAAAAAAGGACGTCCAAAAAATTAAACGCAAATTAATTGGGGCATCAAATCGTTAGTTGGCCAGAAAATTTCGCGTTGCTTGGAACAAAGGAATTATTAATTCTGGATTTTATTCTGATGACTTGAAAAAACTCCCTACCAGATACGGTATTCAATCAAAGCGAAGTTTGAACCAAAATTACTAGTGTGGGTAGCCATTTCGGCAAAAGGTATATCACAACTTTATATCCAGGACTCATAAGCTATGACTGCCAAACGCAGATCTTTACATTAATAAATGTTAGTTAAACTGGAAAAATTTTTATTTTGGCAAGATCTAAAAAGTTGTCATTGTGCCAAAAAGACGTTAGAATTGCTCAATCCAAAAACATACCTTTTGTACCAAAATACACAAATCCTCCAAACGTCCCAAAAGCACGCACAATTTAGGACTTTGGTGTCTTCTATGCCGAAAAGTGTATAAAAGTGGTTGCTAAGCCAAATGCAATGAAGAATGAAGATCAAATTTTAAGCAGTGCATAAAAATTGATAGGAATATCGTCCAAAGAATGATCGAAAGTCTCAAGCATAAATTACACCAAATAGAAGATCTCGGTCCGTTGGCTCTCTTATATAATAATAATATTTTTTCAAAAAAAAGAATTAGTTTTTAACTACTCGAGTTCAAAACCGTCCATTTACGAAATTGCATAGGTATGTATTACAGTATAGTCATATCTCTGACGAACTTATTTAAAACAGTCAAGGATATTAAAGGATACAATTTTGGATATTAAAGGATACAAAATTGGAATCTTAAAGATTATTATCTTTCATCTGATATCCATATTGGCATCATTTAATGAGCGCAAATATTTAAATAATTTGTTTAACTTAAGGTACGTTCAGATTAGTCAAATATTTGACAAAAAACATGAAATATTTCTTTGCCGTAATCTGAACACAAAATATTTTTGTGTGTCAAACAGCAAATCAGCTGATTTTGGTCAAACCGAATTATTTGCATTCAAATAAATATTTGACAAACTTAACCATAGTGTGAACACTAGCTATCAAATATTTTCCTCTGATTTGAGCAAATATTTATTTGATCTTAAAAAAAAATGTAAGAACAAACAATGGCAAATAATAGGTGGTAAAATCGTCAATTATAAATTTTTTTTAATAAATTTATTAATAAAAGGCTTTATAAAAAACTGAAATGTAAATATATATTAAAAAAATTTAATCACTCAGATAATAAATTGGAATATTGGGTCCAAATGGAACGATATGGAATGAAACGGGGAACGATTGGAATCGGAGCTCTGTACACAATTGTGTTATCGTACGTGAAAATAAAAATTTAATCATTCCGATAACAGAATGGAACATTGGTCCTAATGAAACGATATAAAACGGGGAATTATTATTAAGGTTTCCAAAAATGTTGTTCATTTCGCGATATCATGCTTAGTTTTCGGGATACAAGTCATTTTACAAAATGGATATATTTTAAAATGTCCAGTATCTCCAAAACTAAGCGAGCTTCACCAAAACGCACAAAATTTTGTTCCAAAGGAGTATTAATATACCCTTATAACATAAAAAGGCTAGGTCCGAGAGAGATCCCGAGTGATCAATTTAAAAAAAAACAGTTAGTTCTTCGATTAAATAAATCTATGTTTTTTTACACTTTGATTAAATAAATATTTAATACAAATATTTGTTTCAATCTGAACGCTCGAAAAATATTTTTTTCCTTTAATGAAAATGAAAATTATTCAAGTTCGAGGCCATACTCTATATTTCTTCATTAGGATATTGTCCTAACAAATAATCTATAGTTTTTTGTTTTCAAATTTATTATTTGACCCTTTCAGGAATGTGTTGATAGATCTATTTCGGGAATTTTCTAGGTTCCCATCATCAGAACACGTTTTGGAAGCGGTAACAATCCCATGTCAAACATCAAACATTCATATGAACTAGTTCATATGAACTACCAATTTTGGCTGCAATCAGAAGGGGTGGTGGAAATCGTGTCATTGATTTTATATGTTTTCAGTCTAAACTAATAGAGCTAGAATGCAGAAATTTGAGTAACCAATGCTAACTAATTAAATGGACAAAATTCAAATATAAATTACTGCTAACTATGCATGTTTTATTGTAAATATTTAAAAGGGAAAAAACTCGGAATGAAAGTGGTTGAACAAAAACTGTTTTAGAAAAAATGTCTATGACATACTTGGACGGTATCCTTTAGGGTACAAGTACCACGTAGCCAGACGCGTATTCAGGGGGAGGGATAATGGGACATTTAATACCTCCCCCCCCACCTAATTAGTTTTTTCAATACAAAAATATAAGAAATAATAATTTTTTTTTGTAAAAAACACTCCAAAAAAAGGACGTCCAAAAAATTAAACGCAAATTAATTGGGGCATCAAATCGTTAGTTGGCCAGAAAATTTCGCGTTGCTTGGAACAAAGGAATTATAATTTATTCTGATGACTTGAAAAAAACTCCCTACCATATACGGTATTCAATCAAAGCGAAGTTTGAACCAAAATTACTAGTGTGGGTAGCCATTTCGGCAAAAGGTATATCACAACTTTATATCCAGGACTCATAAGCTATGACTGCAAACGCAGATCTTTACATTAATAAATGTTTAGTTAAACTGGAAAAATTTTTATTTGGCAAGATCTAAAAAAGTTGTCATTGTGCCAAAAAGACGTTAGAATTGCTCAATCCAAAAACATACCTTTTGTACCAAAATACACAAATCCCCCAAACGTCCCAAAAGCACGCACAATTTAGGACTTTTGGTGTCTTCTATGCCGAAAAGTGTAAAAATTGATAGGAATATCGTCCAAAGAATGATCGAAAGTCTCAAGCATAAATTACACCAAATAGAAGATCTCGGTCCGTTGGCTCTCTAATATAATAATAATATTTTTTTCAAAAAAAAGAATTAGTTTTTTAACTACTCGAGTTTCAAAACCGTCCATTTACGAAATTGGCATAGGTTATGTATTACAGTGTAGTCATATCTCTGACGAACTTATTTAAAACAGTCAAGGATATTAAAGGATACAATTTTGGATATTAAAGGATACAAAATTGGAATCTTAAAGATTATTATCTTTCATCTGATATCCATATTGGCATCATTTAATGAGCGCAAATATTTAAATAATTTGTTTAACTTAAGGTACGTTCAGATTAGTCAAATATTTGACAAAAAACATGAAATATTTCTTTGCCGTAATCTGAACACAAATATTTTTGTGTGTCAAACAGCAAATCAGCTGATTTTGGTCAAACAAAATATTTGCATTCAAATAAATATTTGACAAACTTAACCATAGTGTGAACACTAGCTATCAAATATTTTCCTCTGATTTGAGCAAATATTTATTTGATCTTAAAAAAAAAATGTAAGAACAAACAAGGGCAAATAACAGGTGGTAAAATCGTCAATTATAAATTTTTTTTAATAAATTTATTAATAAAAGGCTTTATAAAAAACTGAAATGTAAATATATATTAAAAAAATTTAATCACTCAGATAATGGATTGGAATATTGGTCCAAAATGGAACGATATGGAATGAAACGGGGAACGATTGGAATCGGAGCACTGTACACAATTGTGTTATCGTACGTGAAAATAAAAATTTAATCATTCCGATAACAGAATGGAACATTGGTCCTAAATGAAACGATATGGAATAAAACGGGGAATAAAACGGGGAATCGGAACACTGTACACATTTGTGTTGTCGGTAAGATGTTTATTATTAAGGTTTCCAAAAATGTTGTCCATTTTGCGATATCATGCTTAGTTTTCGGGATACAAGCCATTTTACAAAATGGCGATATTTTAAAATGTCCAGTATCTCCAATACTAAGCGAGCTAGACCAAAACGGACAAATTTTTTGTTCCAAAGGAGTATTAATATACACTTATAACATAAATAGGATAGGTCCGAGAGAGATCCCGCGTGATCAATTTTTAAAAAAACAGTTAGTTCTTCGATTAAATAAATCTATGTTTTTTTACACTTTGATTAAATAAATATTTAATACAAATATTTGTTTCAATCTGAACGCTCGTAAAATATTTTTTCGTTTATTTTATTTGACACTATTTGAGAGCTGTTTGAACAAACAAAAACCATCAAATATTTGATCATAGTTTGAACATAAAATAAAATAATTTTTTATTTGACGCAATTGGAAGCAAATATGTAAACAAATATTTTGTTCAAATATTTAGGTAAAGACCACTGCAAATGTAGTTAAAAACAAATGAAATTTCACTTACAGAAATGACGACTCACGTTTCAGTAATTTCAACTAACATTGTCATTTGTTTTTAAATGTTCAAAAAATGACTAACAATTGCAGTAAAAACGAACCACATGTTAGAAGAAATAAACAAACATTTTTTTTTTTTTTATTTTCTTAAATACAAGAAACAACTACAAAAAATGAATGTAAAATCATAAAACAGTCATTTAATGTGGTTTGTTTTTAAAATAAACTGCAAGATTAGTAAAAAATGTAATTTGTTGTACAAATGACTGACATTTACATTAAAAATAGGGTGGCGCTTCGCGTTTCTGATTCTTGGGATTGTACTGAGCAACAAGTCCACTAGACCATACGTCTACGGTGAAAATCGAGCTTCCAGATTTTGACTTTACGGCAAAAAAGCCCTATTTTGAAATTAAATATTAACCCCTTAAACCCAACCCACAAATATGATTGATGCATTAATCTGCTAGAGAATCTTCCAAAGAGGAGATTGACACCATAATCTTGGATAAGCTCCTCCTACTTCCTGAGATATGTTTATCCCACACATTGTTACTTTCAGAAAATACGGCTAAAAAGTCAAAATCTGGAAGCTCGATTATCACCGTAGACGTATGGTCTAGTGGACTTTTTTGCTCAGTACAATCCCAAGAATCAGAAACCCTAAGCGCCCATTAAGATGTTCAAATCGCCCCAACCTAGTGTACACATTTGTGAAAAACACCAAACTTTGAGCAGCGATTAAACGCGAACTATAACGAATTTTAGAAAAAGAAAAAACCCATAAACTCCTTATTTACTGCGGGAATGTTTATGCCCAGTTTTACTAAAATCATAAGTGTTGGAAAATGTTGTTTTTGTTGGTCATTATTTTCATAAATTTAAGTTTTTTATATTTATTTATGTTGTAAATATTAAATCCCATTTAATATTTTTTGTTAGAATTTTTTATTTAGTGTTTTTAGTTTTTTAAATTCCTTAGAAATAAAATGTACGAATATAAAAGGAAATCATATTTTATGTTTGACATTTTGTTAAGCTTCCTAACAATTTTTATATGATGAAAATAAATAAAAAAACTTTAAGTCATTTGAATGAAACCAGACATTTTTCTTAAAAAAAAAAAAAAATATGGTTTTTATTAAAACTTGAAAATATTTTCTATGGAATAAAAGTAGTAAAATAAAAAAAATTATGAAATATTAAACAGAAATAATAAATTCCCTTAAATTTATATATTTTTATTGGAATTAAGAAAATAATTTTATTAAACGCTTTTCATAAAATTCTTCAAAAATGAAATAAATCTTAAAAAAAAATTTATAGATAAACAATTTTAAAACCATTTAACCAACTAGCCCAGAACATCAGGGGAAGATCATCCCTTGACTTCCGGCAGAGAGCCGATATAATAAAAAAAACTAATCACAAACTAACAAAAAAAAATTATACTCACAAAACAAATAAGTATAAACCGAAATAACTAAACTGTAGATACAAACCCATTCCTAAACCCTACTACCCGAACAAAAAAAACTATCATTCGCTTTACAAATGATTTACTTTTATACATGGATGTCAGGCAATAACGCTTAAATACCGTTATCGATTCCAAGCCCTTTCAACTGACTATCGTTATCCCCAAAATACCGTTACCGAAATAACTAAAATACCGTTATCCTTAAAAAATGTTTCCGATATAACTAAAATATCAATATCCTTAAAAACCGTTACCGAAATAAATTAAATACCGTAATTACTAAAATACCGTTTCCGAAATAATTGAAATATCCTTCAAATACCGTTACCGAAATAATCTGCCAAGATCTGAAAAGAAAAATCGCTGTAGATGGATATTTTTCCCAAAGTTTGATCATAAACTAGCCAGTCATATTGGTGTGCATTGAAATTACCTGAACCTTAAATAACGTTACCCATAAAATACCGTTACCGAGACAACTGAAAACCTGTTATGCCTAAAATAACGTTATAACTAAAATACCATTACCGCTAAAATACTATTACCGAAACAAGTAAATTACCGTTACCGAAATAAAAGAAAATAGCGTTACCCTTACCGATACCCGCATCGAATCGTTTACTATCCATGCTTTTATAACGGACAGACATTTTAAGACAATATTTCCACAGTTACCTTAGTTGTACACGCAGAGAAAAAGAGCATTATATTACGATAGCTAAAGAGCATCATGTTATGATTACAATGCCTGTTAATTATAATATGTTCGTATCAATCATATCGCACACCCAGTTCAAAAGTGACTCAACTCAAAATTTAAATTTTTCGGTTTTATATGCTTAAACTATGCACAATATACTTGTTTATCTATAAAAAATATCAGTGTATTTTGTTGTTGTTACACTCATAATAATCTATAGGTAAAATACACGAAAACCGTTGTTCATTTTACGAAAGTTTTGGTTATTTTGACATTACGAAAAAATTTGTAGAATATACAAATCACATTTTGTAAAGTTTTGTAAAAACTTTTTTTAAATAAAAATGTGGTGCATACCTTACGGGTTTATTTTAAAATTAAAAAAAAAATGTAATGGTGCCACACCAGAATCGAACTCACGATTTCAGTGACGTCCTGCTGTGTTGAAGTAGACCCCTCTAAAAGGAACTTAAGTCGAAAATATTATGAAATTTTTATGAAAACTAGAAAAATATGCTACAAATATTTAATAAAAAAAGGTAAAATGGCAATTAAATATTTTTATTATGTTTATTGAACTAAATAAAATAATATAATTTTTTTATAAATATATCAAATAATATATTAAAAAACAAAATAAAAAAATAATAAAATAATAATAATAAAAAACTTAAATAACAATTTCAAACTAATTGCATTTTATTATTAAATATTTTATCTTTTTAAATATTTGTTTTATTGAATTTCATACTAAACCCGGCAAATAAAGTGGAAGTAGTGTTTTCGTGTCCTCTTTAACTTGTTTTAGGATCCTCTTTATTAAACAAAATACAAAATATCCATTTATATCAAAACACAAAAATAGTAATAATGAAATAAAAAAGTAAAACATAGAAATTTAAAAAACATTAATAAACAAAAAAAAAATATAAAACGAAAAAAAAAAAAAAATTGTCCTGGCCAGGAGTTGAACCCGCAACCTTATGATTGCAAATCCGACCTCTAACCACATCAACATCAACATCCATATGTAATATTTGTAACATTACAAATTTTTGTACAATGTACTAAAAAAATATTACGAAATCATGTTTGTATTTTTTACGAAATTTGTAAATTTATATAATTTGTTTTATACAAAAGTTTTGTAATATAAACAAAATGTTTGTACATTCTACGAAAAAAAATTTACGAAAAATATATTTGTATTTTTAAGCATGGATTATTATGAGTGTAACTGTTGCTAAATAACAGTTATGTCTTTCTTTATGTTTCAATTGGTATAAAGTTGCAAATATTATTTTTCGACTTCTGAAAAATGAAAAATTTTGAGTTGAGTCACTTTTGTACTAGGTGTGTTATATTATGATCCTAAATGGTAATGCAATTGTCCTCGGTAATCATAATATCATCAGCCAGAATCATATAAATCATAAGTACGAACATAATATGATAATTTCGTGCCCCGCAATCTCGCTTTATCATATTTTTTGTGTTTTTTTGCGTGTAGTTCTGTCCCCTTCTTTTTAATTACCCTATGAGGAATGAGGAGTCAATTGATCTAAAAGTGACTGGTTAAAGAAGGACTTATCACAGGACTGAAGTGGGCTAAGCAGTGTCAATTGTCCTAAAATTACCAATCCTGAGACTGGTAAAGGGAGGACATACACTCATAATAATCCATGCTAAAAACACGAAAAAATGTCAAAACAACAAAATCTTTTGTAAAATGAACAAATTTTCGTTTATTTTACAAAATTTTTGGTTATTTTGACATTAATTTGTATTTTTACACACACTAATAATAATCCATGCTTAAAAATACAAATATATTTTTCGTAATTTTTTTTTCGTAGAATGTACAAACATTTTGTTTATATTACAAAGCTTTTGTATAAAACAAATTATATAAATTTACAAATTTCGTAAAAAATACAAACATGATTTCGTAGTATTTTTTTAGTACATTGTACAAAAATTTGTAATGTTACAAATATTACATATGGATGTTGATGTTGATGTGGTTAGAGGTCGGATTTGCAATCATAAGGTTGCGGGTTCAACTCCTGGCCAGGACAATTTTTTTTTCGTTTTTATATTTTTTTTTTGTTATTAATGTTTTTTAAATTTCTATGTTTTACTTTTTTATTTCATTATTACTATTTTTGTGTTTTGATATAAATGGATATTTTGTATTTTGTTTAATAAAGAGGATCCTAAAACAAGTTAAAGAGGACACGAAAACACTACTTCCACTTTATTTGCCGGGTTTAGTATGAAATTCAATAAAACAAATATTTAAAAAGATAAAATATTTAATAATAAAATGTAATTAGTTTGAAATTGTTATTTAAGTTTTTTATTATTATTATTTTATTATTTTTTTATTTTGTTTTTTAATATATTATTTGATATATTTATAAAAAAATTATATTATTTTATTTAGTTCAATAAACATAATAAAAATATTTAATTGCTATTTTACCTTTTTTATTAAATATTTGTAGCATATTTTTCTAGTTTTCATAAAAATTTCATAATATTTTCGACTTAAGTTCCTTTTTAGTTTGTTGTATTGCATCAGCTACTTTGGTGCAAATGGTAGAGGGGTCTACTTCAACACAGCAGGACGTCACTGACATCGTGAGTTCGATTCTGGTGTGGCACCATTACATTTTTTTTTTTAATTTTAAAATAAACCCTCAAGGTATGCACCACATTTTTATTTAAAAAAAGTATTTACAAAACTTTACGAAATGTGATTTGTATATTCTACAAATTTTTTCGTAATGTCAAATAACCAAAACTTTCGTAAAATGAACAACGGGTTTCGTGTATTTTACCTATAGATTATTATGAGTGCATGGATTATTATCAGTGTACCACTCAACCAGAATGCTTATTAAGAAGAAAAAGCCAGTTGGCCAGAATTTTACCCATTGGAAGCTGTTTAGTTTTCGTTTATTTTACACGACATGGTCCTTTGAGAGAGCCTTGTGGTATGCCCATCTTTGGTTAGTTCTGTGGCATGCCACTATGTGGTTCAAAGCAGGACAAATGACCCCCTCCTATGACAAGCAAAAGTTGCCAGTTGTTTACATAGGGTAGGGAAGGGAACCGAAGGGACCGATCCTGTGGCACACGCATAACCGGTCCCATTCCCCATACAGTAAATACACAAATAATTGGTTGTAAAATCTAACTTTAATTTGTTTACTAATGTCAATTAAGAAAAAAAATTATTTGAGAGCAGACAAAAATTTACGAAATCTTTCGTGCTTATGAAAAAATTGATGAAAAAAACGGCAAAAAACTATCAAAACTTTAAAAGAAAAACTAAAAAATTTTAGAAAAAATGCATTTCAAGCAAATAAAATCTGAAAAGGAAAATTTTAAAGCTAAAAAATCTTATTAAAAAACTGTTTTTAGTATAAAACGAAAAATTCAAAAATCCAACTAAGCAAATATGAATCAAAGTTTAATACAATCTAATTAGTGTTCTCTGATTGAAACTAAAAGCAGTTCTATTCTAGTCCCCATAATTGATGTATGAATTCGCCTTGAAACATTCCACATAACTTCCATAAAAAATTAATTTTAACTTTAACAACAGATATATATTTACAAATTTGACATTCAAAAGAGTTTTGCACTAATTTTCGGTTATTTTGAAATATGCTGGCAGGCCTACATAATATATTCTTAAATAAGTTTTTAAATGTTTTAGCCAACAATTTTTTTTTACAAAAACAAGTGAATCCTTAAAATAAAATTTGCTTTCAAACGAACTTTTTAAGTCATTTAAATACAATCAATGCAAACGATACTACAAAACTTTACTAACAATTTTGAGCAACAAAAATAAATTTAATAAATTAAAATAATCTGTTTGTAAAAATTAAATCATATCTAAAGTCAAGTGAACGTTATATCCTTGAAATATGAAATAGACGATGACCTTAAAATTAACTAAAAGAAAGAATCCCAACAGAAAATCTCCCAAGTCAAATATTGGATGCGTATTTTTTAGATGCACAATATCACGTTTAGGAGAAATGTTTCTTAGTTTAAATGTTCTGATGTGCTTAGTTCTAATGCATTTTTCAAGGCATTCATGAAGAGTTTTATTAATTCAAAAAACTTATTAATATTTAAAAACTGTTTCATAAATTTATTAGTTTTATGAAGATTTTTATTAATTCTGCATATATTTCATGGGGTAAAAAATTACAAAATATTTATTTTTATTTTATTTTATTAATTAATAATCATATAATTACAAATTATATCCTATTACCCTAACCGAGCACTAGCTTCCATGGCTTTAGGCTCGTTGTAGCGAAAACAGACCAATGCCTCTGGTGGGAATCGAACCCACGACCCCCCGCACTGATAAGCCAGTTGTTTTTTGTTTTTTATTATTTCTCATAAATATTATTAGTTGTATCCATCGGTAATCAGAAAAAACCAAAAACAACTTTTAACACAAATATTTTTCAATATATTTTTGAATTCATTTCTACACTGAGAGAATTAGCCTTCATGATAATTATGAAACTATTTCATAGAAATATCCAAGAAATTGTATTAATATTAAGACATTTTGCATTAACTTTTTTGCATAGAATTTCATAGTTTTATACACAAATTCTTTCGATTTCAAAAATTATTTTTTCATAAATTTAATGAAAATTTTCTTTAGAGCTATGAAATTATTTCAAATTTTTATTTCATACAAATTTCATTAATTTACTTACATTTTAAACTTTAGTTTTAAGATTTAATTTTCAAGTGTTCAACATATTTTATAAAATGCTTTGTTATTTCAATATAGACTTTTGTTTATTTTGGACTTCTATGAAATTATTTAAAAAATCATATAAAGCTGTTCACTGGCTTAGTTATCATGTCTTTTTCAAGGCCTTCCTGAAGCGTTTTATTAATTCAACAAACTTCTTAATATTTAAAAACTTTATGAAACTGTTTCATTGTCGGAATGATTCATTAGTTTAATGAAGATTTTCATTGGTTCTACAAACATTTCATAAACATTGACTTTAATTAAACTTGCTTCATAGATTCTATGAAAAGTTTCAATGTACGAGTTCCAATGACAATTTTCATTAAAGCTATGAAGAAATTCATTACTGAAGTGAAGATACTTCTCTCAGTGTTTTAAGGAATTGCAATTGATTTAGTTTCAATTAAGATTTTAATCATATCTATTAAAAGTTTAATTGAATATTGTTTTTAATTTAAAATGTTTGTGATAGAATTCATACTTTTATTAAAGCTGAAAACGTTGTGGAAATTTTAAAAAAACTGTCAATTTGAAAAAATTTGCTAAAATCTAAAAAAAATATACAAAATTAAAGAAAATTTCGAAATTTAAAAAAATGCGTCAAAATAAAAAAAAAAAAAATTTTTCAAAGTTTAAAAAAAAACATTAAAATTTAAAAAAAAATTACTAAACTGAAAAATTTCATCATTTAAAGACATCGATAAAATTTTCAATTCATAACGAGCTTTCAACCGCCGTATTTTTACAAAAATCTGGCTAAAGATCTCATCAGAAGCCGAAGTTTTAGAAAAGCTACCCAGCAAAAATAGTGTTTACCCAGAAGCGCTTCCGGAAGGAATTATTTGATAACGAAGCGCTTCCAAAGCAAATAAAGAAGGCATGTTTTTTGTTCGCGATGTCCCACTTGGTATGTCTCTTTTAAAGCGCTTCTTTCATGTGCTCTTAGAAGCAATAAATTCATGCCTTCTTATTCACTAAGACGCGCTTGATAACATTAGTGCTTCATGGTATGCATACTTTATTGCTTCATTTTAAGCATTATTCACTGCTTCAAAGAAGGCATTCTGGGAAGCACGACAGAATGCCTTCCCTAATTGCTTTATAGTATGCAAGGCGTTGGAGCGCTATTTTGGAAGCATACAAATGTAGTTACTGCTTACCAAATCCAGGGTATTTTTTGCTAGGTAGAGCCTCCATAATAGGCAAAACTTTAACAAAAATCCTATTAATCATAAATTTTGCTTCATTCTTGTCTTCTTAGTAAATAGAGATAGCGGAAATTTTTCTATTTTAAATAGAGATAGCGGAAATTAAGCAACAAAGCAGTTACCACACATTCATGCAACAAATCGAATAAAACGAACTTTAGTAAACATTCCCTTAGTATAAATTTGTATTTTTTATAATTTTTGTTTGTTCGCTAGTCTGTCTTAATTTAATGAAATTTGGATTACTTAAATCAATTTAGGGATATTTCCCTATAGATAAATGCTTTGTTTTCAGCAAATATTTATTTTGTGTTAATTAAATGAAATTTGCTGTAGCTGTTAACTACCATCACTCTAAAATAAGTTTTCTTGAAGACTAAAATAATGCTTTATCATGAAATTGGTAGTTCACTTTGAAATATATACATTAGAGATGGTCGTTACCCAAAAAAAAAATATATTTGAATTTAAATAGTAAAATAGTGAAATCCTACAACTGGTTCTTTTTATATGGAGTTTGTCCTATTTGCAAAAGGTTCTTTACCTACAAACTAGAACAGATTGCTTTAGCACCGGTTCTAGAACCAGCTATATAACTGGTTCTGGGCCAGTGACACCTTACATTTCGACTGCCAGGAACCTGTTATAGAACCGGTACCATGTAACCGGTGATAAAAGAAGTTGTTCTAGAACAGGTTCTGAGGTAATCTGTTCTATAAAATTTTACTGGGAAGAATTAAAGATAAGCTGCAGACGATTTCAAACATTTTTTTTATTTTTTTGCCACGCCCCTTGATACCACCCATTTTGTTTTTTGTTCTCTGCGTCGCCATAGTCCGATCGTAACATGTGCCATATCAATGTTTTAAGTTTAAAAAAGCTTCATTTTCAAATTTGATAATTTTTGACTCCAACTTCAAAATTCTAGTACTGATGTCGGTTTTTACACATTATTTATTAATTATTATTACACATTATAGTTAGTTAAGACCCTTAATAAATGTTTTGATATCACACAATTGAATTTTAAAAATTTTTTAATTTTAAGAGTTTTTCATAAAAAGAAATTTGTTTCCAAAATAGTCCATTTTAAACATAAATTGGGCTACTTTCAATGTTTTTAATTTTTCTATTTGACACCATTTGCAATCATTTTAGAGAGTTGGGGTGTGGGGGGTGAACGAATCGGGTTTTTAGGGTTATCCTGATTAACACATATAAAATAGTTTAGTTTATATAATTTGTGTTTATAAATTAAAATAAATGTGTTCGATTACAAAATCCAGAAGTCAGTATATGTTCCCAATAAGAATTAAAACCAAGATATTGGACGTAACTACTAGAATTTGACGTCAGAGTCAAAAATTATCAAAGTGGGAAATGAAGCTGTTTTCAAACTAAAAACAATAATAAGTCTGATGTTACTATAAATGGCGAGGCAGTAAACAAAAAAGGTAATATTAAGGGAAGTTACAAAAAAATAAAAACAATATTTTTGAAATCCTCTTCAACTAATTTTTATTTCTTAGGGGTGACTGGCACAACTTTTTTTTATCGACCCACCCTAATAAACACCCCTCCCTTGAATAACGCGGTTTAATTTTATCACAAAAAAACAGTTTTCTAAGCAATTTGCAGATCTGTATCAAAACTTCATACAAAGAGAGAATTTAATTGGAAAGAAAATTATGTGTAAACATTTCTAAAACTTTTACGGCTCTAATCGCTTTAATTCAAACAACAAAATACTAAATTGATTCTTTTATGCATTCAACTGCAAACAAAGAAAACAAATACATTGTGACAATCGCATTTCTTGCCAACCGAATGGTTTGGTTGCAGCAACCGAATTATTTGGTTACCGCAATCAAATGTATTCCTTGGTTAATTTTAATTTTATTAACCAACAGAAATTTTAGTTGAATTAATCGTATATGTGTTGCCACTAACAAAAATATCGATGACTGCAACCGATCCATGTGGTTGGTGAACAAGTCGGTAGTCAGCTATTTACCAACTGTTTAGCTATTTACCAACTGAAATTCTGTAACTACGACTCAAAATCTGTTATTACGAATTTCAGTCGGTTGGCTCAACTTAGCATTAATTTTCACAACAAAGTTCGGTTAATTCAGCTAAATACACTTTTTAATTCGGTTGGCACTTTATTTCTCTGTTTGTGTGTGTGTGTGTGTGCTAACAAAAATTCGTGAATTTGATTTGAACCCTTTCGTTTTATGAAATCCCGCTATAAAAGGGATGAGGGTAATTAGTTAGTGGGTGAGTTTTGTTGTTTAGTTTCTTGGTGGAGATGACCTTTCAGTTATAAATCATTACTGTATATTAAATATCAATTATTTATGAAACTTTTATTAAACGTATGGCTTCATTATAATGAAGAATTGCTGGGGAGATGTTGTCAATAAAAAAAATTCACTATTATTTGTTTTCAATGAATTTTCAAATATGTTATAATCAACTAACACTGTAATTTATACAGTCCTAATGATTTATTAATTTCAACAGAAACTTCTGGGAATTAATTTCATTGTTAAACAAAATCATAATTGAATTTTTCTTTTTGTTTATAAATAAATACCCATCATCCTTGTTGGTCTACGTTTTTCGCAATTTGAAAAATCTGTCTTACACAGTGGCGGATTCAGGCCTTGATTTTGGGTGGTGATAATTTTTGAACATTTTTGTAAATTTTAAAGAAATTTTTCTGATTTTTTTTTAGGGTTCGGGAACTCTGACATGGATTTTTATCCGAAAAATTAAGATATGAAACATAAAAATTTTTATTTTTTCTTGTGTCATATTTTTGCAAAACCGTATAATTTACTACTCAAGAGTTCCAGGCTACTAAAAAAAAATTTTTGTGGTTCAACTTATTACAAATTATTTACTTTTGATGACCTTAAATGTAAAAATTCCAAAATTTTCCAAATTAAAACTTCTTTAACTTCAGTACAAGTATGGGTGGGAAATTTGGAATTTTTCATTTTAAGGTCATCAAAGTGACCGTTAAACAAAAAATTTTTATATCAAACACTTATATAAAATTAAGAAAAAAAAAAAAAATCCGAAAATTTGTTCTTTTAAAACTAGGGAACATAATTTTTCGTTTTTGGCTATTTTACAATTTTTTGGGTTTTTAATTTTCGAGCACTCGTGTAGATTTTTGTTAAGATTTTCTGGCGTTTTTTGTTTTCAAATTTATTATTTGACCCTTTCAGGAATGTGTTGATAGATCTATTTCGGGAATTTTCTAGGTTCCCATTATCAGAACACGTTTTGAAAGAGGTAACAATCCCATATCAAACATCAAACATTCATATAAACTAGTTTACTCACTACATGAGAACTAATTAATATATGAGCTTGAAATTAAAGATTATAACCATTGATCAAAAAATAAATTGGATACTTGTTTGTTATGTGCAAGGTCCACGTCTGGGGAATATTCAATACACTTTTTTTGGTTTTTTCCTCCTTTTTCTTTTTTGTTTCGTTTATAAATAAAACAGGATTAGTAAACTAGACTGTACTTTGTCTTTTATACAAGTTTGATATAATTTTTATTAATTAATTATTTTTTTTTTCAATAAAAATTATATCAAACTTGTGTAAAATTAAAAATTTTGTGTTGTTAAATTTTCTGGCGTTTATTTTTTCCCACCGAAATATTTAAAATTCTATAAATCTAAAATTCCTAGAAGTTTTTACGGACTTTTGTTACACAAAATATCCTCTATTTCAACGCAATCAGGAATATGTTGCTTCATGTTTTTTTTTCTGTGCGTCGTATTGAAAAATTAATGAAATATTTATCTTTTTTAGAACAATTGACGAATTCTGCTATTGAGTTGTTACAGCCAATTTTTGCATATTTTGCTCTTGTTTTTGCATATTTCGATAAAAATTCAATTTTTGATAAAAAAAATCATATTTTTGATAAAAAAATCTTTATTTTGTGCATATTATAGTACTTTTTAGAACAAAAGCATATTTTTATAGCATATGCTAGCGACTTTTTTATCGATAAGGGTAATGTTATTTTCTTTTATTTCGTTAACGGTATTTTAAGGTTATCAATATTTCAGTTATTTAGGTAAGGGTTGTTTTTTTTTAGCGAAAACGGTATTTAAATTATTTCGGTAACGATATTTTAGCTGTAACGTTATTTTAGTTATTTCGGTAACATTATTTTAAGGATAATGGTTTTCAGTTGTTTCGGTAACGGTATTTTAAGGGTAACGTTGTTTAGTTACATTGGTATATTCATTCCTGAGCACCGATATTTTTTGCATCATCCTGACCGTATTTCAGAATGATGATCAAACTTCTAAAACAGTTATTATTTTTACTTCTAGTCTTGTCAGATTATTTCTGTAACGGTATTTTAAGGATAACGCTATTTTAATTATTTCCGCAATGGTATTTTAGCGATAACGGTATTGTAGTTATTTCGGTAACGGTATTTTAGGGGTATTGGTATTTCAGTTATATTATTAATGGTATTTTACGGATAACGGTATTTCATTCATTTCGGTAACGGTATTTTTGAGATAACGATAGTCAGTTTTTTTAAATCGATTTTTTGTTATCGAACAATTTTATGTTTCAATAAAAAATATATTTTTGGGTTTTCAATACTGATCTAAGCCATTTTTGCAAAATTTAAATTTTTTGTTTTAAAACTGAACCGATTTTGCTATATATTTAATCTTTTAATTGCCGTTTTTGTTGGCAATTATAATAAATTTCTTTAACTTTAATCCAACTATACTGAAAAATAAGTTTTAAATTACGAATTCCTCAAGAAAATGTGCACACAGAGAAATAAAGTGATAACCGAATTTAAAAGTGTGTATTAATGGTAACAACTTATAAATTTAGTCAGTACACCGATATTTACTTTAGATTTCTAAATATTTTGGGTGTTGCAACTAAAATTTAGTTGAATTAACCGAACTTTGTTGTGAAAATTAATGTTAAGTTGTGCCAACCGTCAGAAATTCGTATTAACTTAGTTTGAGTAGTAGTACCCGAACTTCAGTTGGCAAATTGCTTTTTCTGTGTGTGTGTGTTTTAAGAGCAAATTTTACGTTTATTTAATTTTTTATGAGCTAAAAATTTATTTTTTTGGAGCATATTGCCGGTTGCTTTGCATTATGATAGGGAATTCCGAAACTTTTGATGATACAAATTTGAAAATAACGATACTTTTTATGTTCCGAAAATCTTGTGGTAAAAAAAATATTTAAGACATTTTGAACTTTTTCCTTACCATTTCGAAAAAAGATTTATAACATTTATCAAAATTTTACCGTTTTCGGATTAAGGCACACATAGCGATCATAAATATTTAAACATCGGATAACTTTTTTAACAAAACTTTTCTAATCAAATAAAGAAATTTGAAAATATTTTAGAAAATGTAGCGTGCAACCGAAAATCCGCTTCCGTACCACTACTGCCACGCATGTCTTAGTTTTGCTAGGCCTGGTTTAGTTTTGCTAGGACTTTTTAATTTTACCATGATTTAAAATTAGTATTATATTTCATATTTTTTTTTTTGAACCGGTGTGAGGGGCATATATCACCCTCATCACCACCTCCACCCACCTTGGATACGCACCTGTTCTTATACAATATCATTCATTCCATTTACATGTAAATTTTCTTTGTAACATATATTATAAGGGAATATTCACTAATGCGGACTGTTTACTAAAATGGAACTTTCGTTTTGTTTCGTAATTTTGCATGAATGTATCAAAACTGTCAGACTGACATAACTCAAAAAAACACGATTTTTCAGAAAACTAGTTTAAAATTTTCAATCTGCCTCGCTCTACCCTATCTCTATTTATTTGGTCACGTTTTTTTATAAATAGGGGGTTTTAATGAATTTTTCTCTTATTGAGAGTTGTGTGCGAATTCGCTAATTATCGAGAGACCCGTGAGTAGTACAGTTTCTCTATGAAGTATATACGCTTTGTACCCACATTAAAGAAAATATAAAATTTGTCATCCTCTATCTCGAAAAGTATTCATGATATTAATATGAAATTGTTTCACAATATAAAGCATGATATAACTAATAAATCAAGACTGTCATAACTCAAAAATTGCATTTTTTGACTTATGACAGTCTTGAAGTAAATGACCGATATGTAATTTCCGCTATCACTATTTTAAATAAGTTTCATAGCGAATGCACACGTTCTTTCTGGTTTTATTGTGTCGTTGCAAAAAACGCAACAAAAGATATAAGAAGTTTTAACAAATTTTCCTAGTGGGATTTTGCAAACGGTAAGAATTTTATTTACAAATTTTAATAAAACTAATTGAGTCCATAAACAGAATATTGAAAAATAAAATTTTCATAGAGTTCGCCAAAGTAAACCATTCACATATTTTATTATATTTGATGTTATTGACAAGTTTTAGTCTTTTTTAAATGGTTAACGAATTTCATAAATATTTTGGAAATCATTTAACCATTTTTTACAGGCTGATTGGCCGGCTTGCCATTTGACACAGCGATATCCAACGTAATTTCAAAATTTATTTTCAAACAAGGGACCAATGGATTTATCAGGCGCTGATCAATTAAACTCCAAAGTAGGATACCTCGGGTATTCAAAAATTTTGAGATTTTGCCTATTTAATATTTATCAACCGATTATCAAAAATGAAAAATTTCTGTAATCTGCTTGTAATTTCCAAAGGTATTTTAATTTAAGTCCACAATAGCGAACATGTTCGGTTGTGTGTACCCCTTTGAAAATTGTAATATATCTTTTTTATGTTAGTTGCAACAAGAAAGTTATCTGTAGCGAAAAAATTCCCCAAGATTTTCGAATATTCCGTTAAGTTCTTTTTTTTTTAATTCCATAAACTAGATGAAGGGCCACATGAGCGAACATTCCCGTACATTTTTCTTCTTAGTTATTGCTGTATTTGCGTGTATAAGATTGATTTTCATTGTTCAATAACGCATTTTTATTTGTTTAAAAAATTTTCGTTTCTCAGTTTACTTTATTTATGTAAATTATAAGGAAAAACTGTTGTTTTTCTTGTGAATCTTGTAAATATTTCATTAAAAATTTTGATCCAATCATATTAAATATTTAATGTTAAATAAACAAAAGTTAATGAATTATATTTGGAATGTGGGTTTAGTTTTTTTACTAAAAGAACAAGATGTTCTTTTTTTAGGTTTTAAAGTTTCGACAAAAAAGACTTAAATAAAAATATATATAAAATGCTGTGATAGAAGTGCAAATCATATGGGATTCTAATTCGTGAGAATTTGGGTTCATTCTATTTTCTGTAGTATTTTATAAATAATTATCAACTCATCTTATATTTTAATAAAATATTATATTTTTGTTAAAGCAAACCTTTAAAAAAATAATAAATGTTTGAAATGACTGGCTTTAATTGAACCCTTCCACTTTGTAAAACTTTTGGCTAAAACATGGACAATATGCTGCAAAAAATTTGTGTGCGGACAATACGTTGTCCCTTAAACAACGATTTGTCTATTTTCATTCATTACACCCTCCAGTTTTATTGCAAACGAGGTTAAAAGCCCGATGCTTCTTTACGGGTAATTTTATATATCGGAATGATTTTACACAGAAAAAAATATTTTCGAAAAAATTTCAATTAAACTTATGATTGATTTCATCACTCACTTTCAATTAAAAGTTTACTAATATGTATTACATTTTTAATTGAAAATTAATTTGGTGCACACAAAGTTTCCAGGTTCCATAAGCTATAATGACAACAAAGAATAAAAATGACAAATTTAAAAAATTTATTAAACTAAAAAAGTTTAAAATATTTTTTTTGTTTTTAATTTTGCGATTTTTTTTTAAATATTATTGTTTTATTTGTTTATTGTTTATTTTTTCGATTTTTTAAATTTTGGCGAATTATTTAAATTTTAGCGTTTTTTCAATTTTAGCAATTTTTTTTAATTTTGACAATTGTTTTTAATTTTTTTTTTTAATTTTGGCGTTTTTTTAATTTTTTTACAATTTAAGAATTTTTTTCAATTATGGCTATTTTTCCAAAATTAGCGCTATTGTCAAATCTCGGCAAATTTTTAAAAATGTTTGCCATTTTAAATTTAAAAACATTTTCTTTTTAAGTTTTTTTCCCCAACATTGACTTTTTTTTAAATTTTAATAATTGTTTTAAATTTTCGCGTTTTTTTAATTTTGGAGATATTCAATTAAATTTTTAATAGATATTATCAAAACTTTAATTGAAAATAAAATCAAAAATAGTTACAAATTATTTAAACTAAACTTTTAATTAAATCATTTATTTACATTTGAACACCATGACCTTGAAAGCCTGATTAGAAAAACTTCTAATAAAAAAAATTTTAAATAAAATCTAAGAAAGGTCGATTAAAAAATTTTTACAATTAAAAAACAATATTTTAATTGAAACTCAATTTATTTTTTTTCTGTGTAGAAGTATTGTTTATAAAAAATTACTCTTTAAACAAATTTGTTTAAGTTCTTGTAGTGGTTGTTTCAATTTCCATTTTCAGATTTATACCTTTCCTCTTCTAAACTCTTATTATACCCAGATTTTATCAAAATCTATAAAGTCCATCTTCAGTGAGTCAGCAAACAAGAAATAGGACATTAAGGAAAACAATTCCTCTATTAGTTCCTTCCCGTAAAAGTTTTCAGAAGCCCAGCCTAAGTGGATGACAACATTCCAAATATTAAGTTCCTAGGCATTATAGGCAGACCATCAAGTGCTACGTCATTTCAGTTCTTTCCTTATAAGTTTCCAAAAACCCGTTTTAGTAAGCGAAAACGAATCTACACACTTAGCTTCAGCGGTGTGGTTAGGACTAGGTAGAGACTTTTGCCCATTATCTAAGCGGATGTCTACGCGGAATTAAAAACAGAAATACAAAATTTCATAATCCTAGCTTAAGCGGTTAGTCCTGGTCCGTCAAGGGAAAGACTTGGGTCATACCCTTGGTTTCTCTCTTTGTACCCCTCTGATTTTGGTTATATTTTGTCTACTCGGAATTAAGAGCACACTTTATAAATTCCAAGTTCCTCGCCCTAAAGGTTTGGCCACTCCCCCCAGAAGCTATGTTTTTATAAAACTGTTTCATAGATTTTTATGAAACATCCTAATTATGAAGGTTTTCGTAAATATTATGAAGCTTTTCCTTTGAGTATATTACCATTTCACATACCAAATTTCAAGACCCTCGATTTAGGGATTTGTTCAGACTGTGAATGTCTATACAGAGAGAATTTCTCAAAACTGATGAGCATGTAAGGACCTGTCAGTAGATAAAGACTGCTTTAAATTAGCGGATGATGAACATTTTGTAATTAATAAATAAACATTACACGGTTTTTGTTTAACAAAAAACAAATGATCTTCAACTTAAATAATTTTGCTCACATCTTAATTTATGATAAAAGATAGAAAAATAAACTTCTGGTTTTAATTTTTTAAAATTCAGAAGTAAAACATTTGATGATTTTCGTAAAAATATCCCTTAAATTTTATTAGACTATAATTAACACTACACTCAAAAAAATAAGTTAATAGAAAAGTTAGTAAAACATCTTTTAAATCAGGTATACTATTTTTCAGCAAATTTTTTGCTTAAATTATATTTTAAACTAAAATTTTAGTTATACTTAGTCAGCACTTAACTATTTTGAACTAATATTTTACTAATATTTTACTAATGTTTTACTAATTTATTTTGCAAAAAAAATTGTGCTGATTAGCACATCAATAGTTTGAACGACAACCAGATTAAAAATTATACGCAGAAAATTATACTAAAAATTACAACTCTAGTAAGACACAAAAAAAATCAGCCATGGAAGATTTTGTATCCGTTTTTCATACATAAAACAAAATTGTGGATTGAAACAACTTAAATTTTGCGTTTTCACCGGCTTGTGAAAGTAATTGTCTATTAATTAAATAAGAGACAAAATAAAATATTCAAATTTAAAAAAGATTAAATGTGTACTTGTAGTCAAATTGAGTGGTCAAGTTGCAAACAAATATACAGCAGGTAGACAGAATAAAGCGAAAGACAAAGACACACATCTTAGGTAGATCTTTATGTTCCCTTTTTCTTATTGCAAAAAAGGGTTTTTTTCGTTTCGCTTCTATAATTCTCTGCGGCATTAGAGTTCCTTTAAAATATAGCATCATTGAGACAACCATTGATGTAAAGTGTTGAAAGATTATTTTGTTTATGTTATGTATATTTCTATATATTTGCAAATATTACATTAATTCATGTCGTCAATGTGGGAGTATGAAAATTTTTTAGCAAGTATTTTTTAATTTCTAGTCTACTAAGTTTTGGCAAAACTTTTGCTGAATCTACTAATTTTGTTGCTAAAACTCAGCTCGCTGATTTTGCTGACAATAGCAATTTTTTTGCAAGCACCCTACTGACTAAAATTTTGATGACTTTACTAACTTTTTTATTTGAGTGTACTTTCATTTAAAAAACTATTATCCCCTTAGTGACCTTGGGACAAAAAACACCTGAAACTTAATTTAAATTGTGATTATAAGATTGTAAAACTTCTTAATTGATAAATATAAGTTTTCACTTGATACAAATTATTATTTTATACAATTTAATCCACATCGGTTAATCTTTCTACTTTTAACAAAAAAAAAATCCACTACGAAATTTACAGAATAAATTTTTTCAGATTTTGATTAAATATGTTATAAAGGGTACTAAAAAAATGGCTAAATAATACACCCCGGTAGGCTAGTTGGTAGCAGGCTAGCTTATCATTATCGAGCCAAAAGCCATAGTAGCCGGTGCTCGTTTAAGGTAATATGATATAATTTGTAAATTTATAATTATTAATAAATAAAACAAAAATTAAATTAAATTCATATTTTTCCGAAAATTATGCAAACTTTGATTTGTTCAACTTTTGACAAAATAATAAATTTCTACAAAATGCCTCGAAAAGGAGTCGCTCCACAAACACGTGTTATCAGTTTTTCAATTTATTTATTTTTTTTTGTATTATATAATTACAAATATTATATTATAAAAATGGCAATTGACATCTCCAATAATTTAATAAAAAAAAACATTGTTGCATTTTTATCAAATTCGTTTCCCACTTTTTATGCCAGGCTATAGTGGGTTAATGATAACCGATGAAGTCAGAGTTACATATCTAAATGTTTTCAAAATTTCCAATTTCCACTGAATGTTATTTTTTTTTTTTAAAGCAATTTTTTTCAAAAATTTGCCACTTTCGGTCAACATTTGGCACCGGTTTACGTTTTACATAAAAAATAAAAATAAAATTCATCCATTTGGAACCATATGCCATAAAACTGGCGGGTGCAATGAACGAAAATAGTCAAATCGTGTTTTAAGAGACACCTTAATGTACAAGTAAAATTAGGCAAAAGAAAAACGTTCCTAAAAGTATATTTTAGGAAAATTAAAGTTACATTAAATTTATGTTATTTTTTGATGATGATTCGTAGAACAAGGACGACGCACTGTGGGTTCAAATGATGTCAAAGTGGCGATTAATTTAAATTTAGAAATCAAGTTTTTATAATTAAATTTGGTATCGGGTAAAAAAAATTAAATTGCCAAAATCAATCAGTGCGCTCTCATGTCAAAGTTAGAAAATTTTTGCTGTTTTTACAAAAAGTGAAAAAACTAAAATTCTTTGCGATTCAAGTGCTAATTTTTCTCTTAATTCTTTGAAAAGTAAAACTTTTATGATGGAACCATCAACTTCAGTTTATTATATATAGTAAATACTATTTTTGTTAAAAAAAAATATGTGTAAATATTTTTAATAGTTTTCTTTTAAAAGGTCCAAAATTTTCACATTTAATGGGCTGCACTTTTTAAGTAAGTAATAGTTAGGTTTAGTTTTGTAGACTTAAAAAATGTATATGATGTCAGTTTGTATATCCCAAAAACAAAGCCGAGACAACGATCGGCCCTTTTTTCTGTTATTTTTGGTTTTGGGTAAAAAGTCTGGTTGTCATTTATTGATGTAAACCAGTAAATGCATTTGTTGTGATTAAATATTGTCTTCTTTCTATATTTTTGGTATTGTTTTTGTTGATGCATTGTGATTTTTTTTAGAGATGGGTGCGTGAGTGCTTTTGATCACTTAAGCTCATGTACACAAAATGTTGTCACTCACAATTTACAGTAGGTTAAAAGTGCACACAACAAAAAAATTATATTCTTTATGAATACTTTATGAAAAATTTACCAATGAACAAATTTATGAACTTTTTCATAACATTTATGAACAGTTCATAAAAAATACTGGGAAAGTTTCTGTCTCGTAAATTATGAGAACACTTAATATTTATGAAAAAGTACTAAAAAAAAATTTGCCAATGTGCAAAATCCTAATATTAAAGAAAACTTGCATAAATTCCAGTAATACTGGCAATTTTATGTACCTTTTCATAAATGCACGGAACACTTCATAAATAGTTAGTAAATTTCATAAATAGTATGAACCCTTAAATATATGAACTTTTTCATAAAAAATTATGATTTTTTTTTGTGTGTTTTTAATACGCAAAATTCAAATGATTAAATTGCATTTCAATCTCGACCACAAATGATTTACTCACGTTCACGAATTTATGCTTAAGCACTAAATTTTCGTAATCAAATGCTTTGGAAACCACATAATTGATCCATGTATTTTATGTGGTTCAGCATGCCTCCCATTTTGCAAAAAAAAAAAATTATTTAGGGGCCGAAGGTTGTACAGCACCAGACTTGGGCGACGTCAATTACATTTCAAAATCGTTCTATTGTGAAATTTTTCTATATCATTAATAATTTCAGACCTACGCTCACACTTGTGGGCTTAAACGCTTCTTGGGAAATTTTCAATTTTGTCAATAGCAGACATGGGACATAATTTCAATATCTGTGTATTTAATTACAGGCCAATTACTTTTTTATGTTCAATTACATGTAATTGGGTGTAATTGAGTAATTGCCCTTAAATACCCAGATGTTGTTACTAATCCCAATGTTTGGTATTAAAGATTTTACAAATTTTCCAAGGAAGCGATTAAGCTCACAAGTGTGAGTGTAGGTCTGATATTATTAATGATATTGAAAAATTTCATAAGTGAACGATTTTGAAATGTAATTGACGTCGCCCAAGTCTGTACAGCACGCACTTTTACCAATTAGAGAATTATCTAAAGAAGCTCTAGAACAGAGGTAGGCATTTCATAGCACAATTGTGCAGAGACCACTTCAGTGTTGCATTTTGAGTTTTTTTGTTTTGGGCCAAATTGACAATTTAAAAGGGCCAAAATACCATTGATAGGGCCACAGGGATAATAAAGTTAGTACTATAGTACATTTTTTGGTACTATTTGATCCGGAAAAGACCATGGTACTCCTTTGACTCTTTTAGTAATATTTACATATAAATAAAAATTAAAGATTGAGTTTGAATTTTAACGTCTTTTTCACACAATTGCAATTAATAATATAATTAATATGGAATTTTTTCATTTTAATTGTGAAAGACGTGGTAGAGAAGAATGAGTGTATTTTCTAAAAATCATAACTGCATTGTAAATTTTTCAATTTTCCTGAATCAGACGTCAGTGACCCTGTTTTTTGAATAATGTAATATTTGTTATGTTTTTATTTGTTCGATTGCGTCTATATGAAATTTTCTGTGCAATCACTAACCGTGGTATAGATAAACTGATTTCTAATGCCACATGCACTCGCACCACACCTTGGACAGAGCGCTTTAGCGCACTGATCTATCGTCAGGTCGAGTTTTGTTGTGATTAAAACTAGTTTTATTCAATACACGGTGTTTTTGTTCTTGCATACATAATCTCAGAAGTACAACTCCAACAACACAACAGTTCTATTTTAAGAAACTTCATAGAAACTTCAAAACTCAACATTTAATTCAATTACCCATTCATAAATTAACATTTATCAAATGTATTTATTTGGATCCAATCGTTGTAAATGGAATTGATTAAAGATGATTTTATTTGATTTCGAGTAAAAAAAAAAAGTGTTCGAAAAGTGAAAAATAAATATCTTAAAAAAGTACAATTGAAAAAAGGTCATTGCCAACATCTTCAAATTTGCATTGTGATTCTAAAATCGAATGAGTAATGAAATAGATTTCCTTGCAAAAAAGGTGAATTTAAGAAATAGTCTGATAATTTTTTATAAATTCTGTAACTAAAATCAACTAAATTTTGTTTTTATATACAAATAAATTTAAAAAACGTCAATTTATAATAAAAACTTGTATTTAGTACTATGAGGGTCGAAAAAGTACTATTTTTTATGCTGGTTGGTACTATTTGAAAATCTCATTTATCATCCATGTAGGGCCATATTTTTTAAAAAATTCGATTATTAGATTTTTACTAAAATAAAAATAATATTAATTTGTTAATTAGAGTTCGTCATTTTAATGTTTTTTAAAAACGCAAGACAAACCCCTCTGACAATAAAGTTTGACATATTTTATGAATTTTCATAAATTATTTCCGCTCTTGCGATAACATAACATTTTTAAAAGCCTCCAAAAACACATTTTTTTGATAAAAAATGAATTGGGGCACTTCTTTTAAAAATTTGGACAAATATAAAAAGATTTAAAAATGTTATCGTCCTGCATTAAAAAATTTTAAAACCTGATCTCCTGGTACGAAATTATATGATTTTGAATGCGATTTTTATAAAAAGTTAAACAACTTCCCGTTTTTCGATCTCTAAGGAACTAGCATATGCTCTCATCAAATTAAAAAAAATCAGGCAAATTTCATAAAAGTCTGAACTAAACGGTTTAAAGTAGTTAGTTCAATTTTGAGCTGAAAGGGCCAAAATATATAAGAAAGTACCACAGGGCCATCAAGCAGTCAAAAGTGCCACAAATGGCCCTATTGTGCCACGTTTTGCAACACTGCTTCACACATATACTTATGCTCTTTCATTTAGTTGTCGATCAGACTCCGACAAAAAAAAAAAAAAAAACATGCGGCGGATGCTTTTATATTTCTTTCAGCAATACTTACCCAACAAACATTTCTATTTAATAATGAATTCCGAAAAATATTTTATGATTGATAATGCATTTGGTAACATGCATTGCACTTTATGTTATCAAATTTAAAACTTGCATAGCGATATTTTAGCCAAGTTATTGGCAACTATTTTTTGTGTGTAAGGAACTATAATGGTATTTTGAAACGCTCGATTTGTGTTTGCTGGGTAGTTTGCTCGCACACACAACCTCATGCTCTAGAAGCAAGAAACAATAATTTTAAAAATTATATAGAGCACTTTGCTCATAAATGCAGCCGGGAACAGTCCAATGCAGATATTTTCAATAGATTTCTTCTAAATTCTGACTAGCGTGAGCAAGAAATATGAGCAGAACAAAATTTATAATTTACCAACTTCGGAATGAGAGTTATTAGTTTTGCCAAATATATCTGATGAAAATTATGATGAAGATAATGATAATGAAAATAATGATAAAGAAAATGATGTTAATAGCATTGAAGATAGTAATGATGATAATGATGTTGAAGAATATGATAATAAAGATGAAGACTATGAAGATTATGATAATTTGGATATTTATGATGAATTTGCTAATGCAGAATAACACAGTTTTTTTTTCTTAATTTTTTTTTTGCTGTGTTTTTATGTATTTATGATGTTTCACCAATAAAAAATTATAATATTCTCTTACGTGACTTCTTTCAGATAAATTTGTATGGGATTTAGTTAAAAACAAAAATTGTATTTTAAGTTAAATTTATACTAATATAAATGAATATAACATATCAATTCTTTGAAGTTTTTAATAACACATTAAGTATGCTCTAGTTTCTAATTTGATTTACTAATTTATCGCTTTTTGTTCCAAAGTTGCAGCCGAAAATGTGAACTAAGATCGTTTTCCGAACAAAAACAAACAAAAAAAAAAAAAAAAAAAACGCTGAACGGGTTAAACATTTTTTTTTCTTATATTTCTTTTTTTCAAAATGCTGTGCCTTTATGTATTTGTGATTATTTGTCAAAAAAAAAAAAAAAAAACTATAATATATTCATTCTTGACTTTTTTGAGCTAAATTTGTATATTTATCGGATTGAGTGAAAAACATAAATTGGATTTTAAATTAATGGCTTGTTTTTACAATACGAGTATAATTTCAGACGAACGTGTGGCACCCGAACGAATACGTAAGGAAATGAGTTTTTATAATTCGTTCGTCTGACTTACGTTTGCGTACGTTAAGCTTTATGTTATGCCAAACAGTAGATATTGCCATGATATACTTTTTCTGTTTTTGTTAGCTTTTTTTATACACAAATAACTCATTTTTCGTTGGTAGATGGCAACCCAACACTGTAAATGAAATATATACAAAAACAGCTGATTTTTTGCTTGAAAAAAATTAATTTATTTTGTTTAGAAAACAATAAAAGTAAAAATATTATTTGTATAAAAACAAAAAACAAAAACATTTACAAATAAAACTGAAAATTAATATAAATATAAATGAAAATAAAAATAAAAATGATTATTCTTTTTTAAAAAGTATTTTTTTTTTTATATTATGTATTGCCTTTTTTCTTTGACGAATACTTTTTTTGTAAACGTCTGTTTTTGACGTTTTTGACATTTCAAATCGCAATGTGGAAACCAAAAAAAAGAGACGAAAACGACAACTCTTACGTTTTCACTCAATTCAAAGTGACATTTGCGATACAGAACCCCAAAATGAATTTCTTCACTCATTTACACGAATTTTTTGAGTGACACGTCTCACAAAACAGACCGTAAATTAAATTTATACTAACATAAATATATATTACTTAGTTACTCTTTAAATTGTTTAATAACATTTTAAATACGCTCTAATTTAAAAATTTTGTATATTAATTTATCGCTTTTCGTTCCAAACTTACAGCCAAAAATATGAATTAAGATCGCTTTTCCGAAAAACTAAAAAACGCCTAACAGGTTAAAAAAATGTTTCTTTCATTTCTTTTTTTCCAAAATGTTGCGCTTTTATGTATTTATGATTATTTGTCAATAAGAAATTATAATACTTTCATGTAGAAAGGTTGAGGTTAAGAAGAATAATAAACGGTTTTCTCTAAAAATTATAAACACCATTAATTTTTAATTCAAACTAGATTAGTTTCTGCCTTTTATTTTTGGACAGGCGTCATCAATGTGTCTTATATTTGTCAGATTGTCTCTATGTGATACATTTTTTCAACAACCTGCCGGCCCTAAGAATCGAACCTACGTTTGTTCTTACGTTACAAGCGTAACAATATCAAGTCATGACCTCTTAACGATCACACCCAGTATGGCCTCGAATGTAATGCAGCTAAATTGCAGTTTTCATTCCTATTAGCTTTTCTGTTACTCAGAAGTGACAAACACTAACAAACACAAACATTCTATTTTTAGATTTTTGTTTATTTTTCTAATCTCCTCCGTCTCTATTAAAATTAAAAATATTATCTAATTGTAAAAATTTTGTAATCGATCTTTCTTAGTTTTTATTTAAAAATTTTTATTAGAAGTTTTTCTAATCAGGCTTTCAAGGTCATGGTTTTCAAATGCAAATAAAAGATTATTTTATTTTTCAATTCGACGTTTCGTTGACATTATTCCAACATCTTCAGGGATTTGATTTTATTGAATCTGGCAACATTTACATAAGCAATAAGAATAATAAAAGTTAAAAACAACATAAATAACATTAATGTTAAAATAAATAAAATATCCTACAGATTAGAACTTTTCTTATTGTATCACAGTTGAAACTAAACTAAATTAAACTATTGCTATGGTGTAATTTGCGTTGGTTTGATCTTTGTCACTTTTTGTAATTAATTCGTTACTTTTTTGAGCTAAATTTATATATTTATGGGATTTAGTGAAAAACATAAATTCGATTTTAAATTAAATTTATACTGACATAAATACAAATTATTCGTTAAATTTTTTAATAACACATTAAGTACACACAGAGAAATAAAGTGGCAACCGAATTTAAAAGTGTATTTTAATAGTAGCAACTTATAAATTCAGTTAGTACAACAATATTTACATTATGTTTCTGAATATTTTGGGTGTTGCAACTAAAATTCAGTTGAATTAACCGAACTTTGTTGGGAAAATTAATGTTAAGTTGTGCCAACCCACTGAAATTAGTAATAACCGTATTTGAGTCATAATAACCGAATTTCAGTTGTCAAATAGCAACATTTTTTTCTGTGTGTACGCTTTAATTTTCAATTTTATTTATTAATTTATCGCTTTTCATTCTAAAGTTACAGCCGAAATTGTAATCAACTAAGATCTTTTTTTCCGAAAAACAGAAAAGCGTCTAATAGGCTAACAACATTTTTTGTTCCAATTATTATTTCTAAAATGCTGTTTTTATGGTTTTATAATACCTCAGCAATAAACAATTTTTAAGTTTAAAACTACGAATTCCCTGAATTAATCGTCATCCTGGGTATCATCGAACCCACTGTGCGACATTATGGATGATGATGATGAAAAATTATAATGCAAATAACCGCAAAATTGAATTTTTGTGTTTGTCTTACAACATCAACAACAACAACGACAACAAAGACGAACTAAAAGCCTAAGCTATTATAACAATTTATGAAATTATTATAAATGGCCATGGTAACCAACCATTCTCTCTATTACCAAACAATTTTTCCCCTATTTTAATTTCTCTTCTACTATTTATTTGCCTGGCAGTACAAAGGCGGACTAGTTTTACAATGTCACTCTATATGTAATAATAGTACTTTTGATAATTTTGTTTCCATCTTAAGAGGAGTGTTTGCTTTTGGCAAACATCAAAAAACGAAATTTGAAAGTATAAATATTACTTTAGTCTTTATTTATGATTTAACAAGCAATTATATATATTTTTTTTTTTATATTTCTGGAGAAACTTCAAAAAAAATTTCTTCTTTTGAGGTCTAAACACATTTTTAAGGATTTTTTTTTTGTTAAACATTTAAATTAAGTATTTGTTGGTACTATGTGTAAGTTTGTTGTTTTTTTATTCTTTAATTTACAGAAATGGAAACAAAATTGGATTCTCGGCAGGGACAATTTCCGGCATCCTTTCCGGATACGTTTAAGAATTTTTTTGCCATGATGAATGAGGATGAAGATCATATGGATTTATTTTCCAATTTATTGGAGGATAAGGTAAGTAAATAAAAAAAATATTTAAAAAAGTTATTAAGTTAAAACTTACAAGGAGAGTCCGTTCATGGGTTCCCTTCGATTGCGATGAAATTTGAATATGTTACACTCGTGGAAATTCTGCTTTAAAAATATGTAGTTGTTTGGGTTGTAATACAGTTTCTTTATTTTTAATGTAAATCTCAGTCATTTGTACAAAAAAATTTATTTTTTACTAACCTTGTAGATCATAAAAAAAACAAACCACATCAAATAACTGTTTTATGATTTTACATTAACTTTTTACAGTCGTTTTTTGTTATTTAAAAAAATACAAAAAATAAATGTTTGCTTGTTTTTGACTAACATATGTATAACAGTAAAAACAAATGACAAATGTTAGTTGAATTTAATAAAATGTTGGTCGTCCTTTCTTCAAGTGAAATTTCATTTGTTTTTGACTAAATTTGCTGTAGTCTTTACCTACATAATATCCTTAGCGTAAAAAGAATAAAAAATTAAGAGACCCATATGTTTTTGTAGCTGCCGAATCTCACATTTATGTGTAAAAAAGTGGGCACAAAAATTACCCCATTTTCTGTTTTTTGCGATTTTTTCATATTTCTTCCAAAGAACTATATATAAATTTGGTATCTAATGAAAAGTGTTTGAAATATGCTTCACCAGTATAAAGTAGCATATCTATGTATGCTCAAACTTTCGCGATATTCAAAAAACACATACATTTTGCGGGGCTTTGTACGGGTAAGGTCCAAACTCACATTAATTCTCTATTAAGTTTTAGTGGTGCCATATTTTTTTTATTTTTTCGATATTCGCGCTCGTTTGGAATTTAGACGAAGTTTCCCGAAGCAATATATTTTCCCACAGGGTGGCAACTCTATGACCAGCACATAGGCAATATGGGTATCAAACTTCATATTTTTGAAAATGCATTACTGCTGTTTAAAAATAATTTCAAATATCTCCGGTTTGGGACATGCTCCCACATAAAATGTTTGCGAAAATATTGTATTTTTACTGATTTTTGTGTTTTTATTAAGGGTCTGCCATCTAACGTTTTTTTTTTCAACTAGTGCTTATTTCGTGAATGGTAACACTTAGCTCATTTCTGATTTGACAGATAATTAGTTTTATCCTTCCGCTGAACGAATATGGTCCGTATGTTCGTTATCTTGTGAAAAAAGTGAAAGAAACTGGCATCCTCATCGATAAACCAAAGAGTGAAAAGCCAAAAACAGTGCGTACACCCGAGAATATTGCTGCTATGGCAGAAAGTGTGCGTGAAGCGCCATCAACATCAATTCACCGTCGTTCTCAACAATTGAACATTTTGGAGACATCATTGAGATGCATAAAGACCTTGGTATGACGCCATAAAAAGTCCAATTGGTTCAGGAGTTCAAAAAAAAAAGTTATTTGGCGGACCCTTTATATATGTACCTATTTATTATAAATCCGATTGTTAATTTCAAAAAGCTTTCCAACGATATATAATAACTATTCGTATTTAGCAAACATAAACTTAATAATAAATCAAACATAAACGTAATCAATAAATTCGCCAACTCTACATCAGGTGGCGAGCAACAACTGTTCTAAAACTGATAATCTCGCGCAATTACAGTGTTGCCATGTTTGAAGCCCTTCATCTCTCCACTATCCCCTATCCAAAGAAAGCACCACATTAATTAATAGGAAGAATTTCCTGAGTGTTGCCTCTCTTTTTTTTTAAAAAAAGAAAAAAAACCTATTTTGCAAGCAATTTGTATCAAAAAATTATTAAATGTCTATGTCAAATAGTCCCTTGTAAGGTAAAATGCTGATTTTGATTTTGATTTATATCTCTTTTTAAAGGAAGGAAATCCTAGTTTTTAAATTAGCAAAAAAAAAAAAACGTTGAAAAAAATATATCATGTATTTATTATTTAATTTTTTCATCAAGTCATTATTTTGAATATATTTCACAATATAGTGTTGTCATCGTAGTTAAATAAAGTTTTAATTTAAGTCCAACATTTGCTGATAAAATTTTCTTGAAAATGATATGTGACATGTAACGTACAATTGGTACAATCTATCAAATTTTTTAAACACATTTCGATAATCAACAGAGGTAACTGTAAATGAGAGCTTCAAATAAATAAATTCAATTTGAGGGGTCAATTCACAAAAATTGTAATTCAGATTTTCAAAAATTATATACAATCGATAAACGAATTTCTATCAGAGATATATATTTTCCAATTTTTTCATCAACCTAACAATCAACAATAGGCTTCATTAGGCTTTTTTGTATTTTTAATTAATTTTTGAAAAAAATTCAATTGAAAAAGGTCAAAAATTGATTTTTTTTAAATAATTATTTGGCAACTCTGGACAATAATTTTTCACATATTTTTATTCACAATTGTTGTGAAGATGTTGAGTAATTAACGTTTTCAAATCACTAAATTATCTGTTTCCTAAAAAATTAGAAAGGTTGAGGTTAAGAAGAAGAATAAACGTTTTTCAATGAAAATGAAAATTATTCAAGTTCGAGAACATATACTCTATATTTCTTCATTAGGATATTGTCCTAACAAATAATCTATAGAGTTTTTGTTTTCAAATTTATTATTTGACCCTTTGAGGAATGTGTTGATAGATCTATTTCGGGAATTTTCTAGGTTCCCATCATCAGAACACGTTTTGAAAGCGGTAACAATCCCATGCCAAACCTCAAGCATTCATATGAACTAGTTTACTCACTACATGAGAACGTTTTTCTCTAAAATTAATTATAAACACTATTATTTTTTAAATCAGACAAGTCTAGTTTCTGCCTTTTATTATGGACAGGCGTCATCAGTGATTTTCCATTTAATTATTTGTGTCTTATTATTGGCAAATTGTCTCTATTTGATAAATTTTTCAACAACCTGTGGCTGTAAGAATCAAACCTGCGCTCGGCTTACATATTACAAACGTAACGATACCAAGTCATAGCCGTTTATCGATCACATCCAAGTTTGACCTCGAATGTATATTCTATTAGCTTTTCTGTTATTATATATTATACTCAGAAGTGACCAACACTAACAAACACAAATATTCTATTTTTAGATTTTTTGTTTATTTTTCTTATCTGCTCTGTCTCTTTTTCACAACACAGAAAAAAAAAATTGCGCCAAGTACACATTTTGTTGAATAAAAAAAAATAATTGATTCAATTAAAAAGTAATCAATATTTTTGTTTATTTAAAGTAATCAATATTATTCAAAATATTGATTACTTTTTAATTGAGTCAATTAAAAAAGTAATTGAGTCAATTAAAAAAGTAATTGATTATGTTTTTTTTATTCAACAAAATGTTTACTTGGCGCAATTTAAGAAATATTTTTTTGTGTGAACGTTCAGTGTTAACAACTTTTGCGTAATGTATTTTTAGTACAGTGTTATTTTAACGTCATATAGACAGTCGCAATTAATTTTTAATTAATATGCATTTGACAAATTTAATAGATAGGTTGAGGTTAAGATGAATATAAACGTTTTTCTCTAAAAATTATAAGCACTATTAAAAAAATTAAGCTGTTTAAAAGCACTGTGTCAAAATGAGTTAAACAATTTTCTTCCAAAAACTTTTCAGCAGAATAAAACATTTGGCAAAACTTTTTCTCTTTCAGTAAAAAAAGTTCATTACCTGCAATCTTTTACCAACTACATAAATCAAGTTATATACTCGACAATGATTTAAAGCCACATGCATACATGAATATAAGAGTATGGCTCAAACATGTAAGTGTAACTGTACTGCAGACATCTGTCATCTGGTTTAACAGTTTGAAATTTTATTACAAAACTCAACAATAAGCGAATTTATTAAAAACCAGTAACAGAGTTAAATTAGAGTTTGGCGAAATTTTTATACCCTAAAAACAATTGGAAATTAGAGAAGATTAAGATATTTTTTAAGTTTATAAATTCTACTCAGTTGAAGAGTAAAATTCAAGTAGCATGTTGCAGAGAAACTTATTATGTATTATATAAGACTCTAATTTGTTAAAAATGTTAAGTTTTCTTTGATCTTCATTTATTTTATTCTTAATAGTTTAAACGAGCTTAAGATCTATTATTTATTAATTATTTATTTCCAATACTTCGTATCCACATTGTGTGACTTCTTTTTGTATGGAGCGTGTCGTATTTGCAATAGGTTCTGTAGCTCAAAACAAGAATAGGTTGCTTTGCAATCGATTCTAGATATAACTGGTTCCGGGACAGTGAATCCTTACATATTGACTTCCAGGAACCTGTTTTAGAACCAGTTCCATACAACCGTGATTAAAAGAAGCTGGTTTGGAATATATTTAGACTTAACCAGTTCAAAAAAATTTTGTTGGGTAGTTTTCCAAAATATAATCTTGGGTACAACATTATAAGCCTAAAAGTAAGCTAGAATTTTGAAAGTTAGCCGAAATTCTGCCACTTTATAATTATATAAATATGCATTGAGTGAATTCTCTTCATGATATTAATGAATTTTTGCATAGAAGCAATGAAGTTGAACTAGAACTCGTGCATTGAAATTTTTTATTAAACTAATGCAAGTTTTCATTCTCAAAAATTTAGTTTACATTAAAATTTTGAGGATTATGTATGTATTGCTGATCTTTTAAAATTCAATTTCATTTTGAATTGTCAGGTTTGAGGTCATATCTAAATGTTACTCTTGCAAATAGAAAACACTAATTGTTAATAAATGTAAGCGAAGATAAAGAAAATCTTGTAGGGATCAGCGCTAGAGGGAGTGCCGCACTTCTAATCTACCACCCACAAGAAACTCAAGGTTTGATCAGGACACAGAGAACAATTTAGCTATTTGCCAACTGAAATTCGGTTACTACGACTCAAATTCGGTTATTAAGAAGATCAGGAACAACTTTACATTAGTTTTCACAACAAAGTTCGGTTAATTCAACAGAATTTAATTGCACCACCAAAAATTATCTGGAATCTAATAATATTCCATTGCTGTTCTAACTGATTTTATAAGTTGTTCCTAGCAAAATACACTCTACGATTCGGTTGGCACTTTATTTCTCTGTGTGTATATATCAACCAACCACAGAAAATCGGTGAAAAACAGTTATTTATTAAAAGTTTCATTCAATAAATCAAGAAGTTTTATCAAAAAACTATTGTAGTTTCATAAAAATTATTAAGCTTTTCAATAATTTTACGAAATTTTTCTTTGACTTTATTTTCATCCACTTAAATTGTCTCTGTTGTGGGTTGAGGAATTCCAAGAACCACAAGTATTTATACAATTTGTGGTGTCTCTTTCCTAATATTAGTAACTTACCAGAGTAGGCAGACAATACCGCTAAAACCCTTTCAACTGACTATCGTTATCCCTAAAATACCATTACCGAAATAATGTAAATACAGTTACCGACATAACTAAAATAAAAATATCCTTAAAATACCGTTACCTAAATAACTAAAATACCGATATCTCTAAAATATAGTTAACGAAACAATTGAAATAGCCTTATCCTAAAATACCGTTACCGAAATAATCTCAGAAGATCAGAAAAAATAATCCCAAGAAGAACGCAATTTTTAAATCTGGCAACATTCGAAGTGTCATTGTTTGACATTTGAACAATTGTTATTGTTTGCTAGTAGAAGGTACGAGGTTAGTAAAAATGGAGCGCTACACGAATGGAGTATGGATGGAATGGAGTAATTGGGTATTGGAGAGACGACATGAAAATGCTGATTTTGCCGATAAAATCATCTTCAGTGACGAGGCCCATTTTCATCTTGATGGCTTCGTCAATAGGCAGAATTATCGCATTTGGGGTGAGGAAATCCTCGAGTGATTCACGAGAAGCAAATGCATCCTCAACGTGTCACTGTGTGGTGTGGTTTTCGGGCTGGAGGAATCATTGGACCTTTTTTTTTATGAAAATGAGGCAGGTCAAGCGCAAACAGTCAATGGTGTTCGGTATAGTGAAATGATAACCAGTTTTTTCTTGCCTAGAATTGAAGAAATGAATGTGGAGGGCATGTGGTTCCAACAAGACGGCGCCACATGTCATACAGCTAGAGAAACAATTCAATTGCTGCATCAGTCATTTCCCGGTCGTGTTATTTCGCGTTTTGGAGATCAGAATTGGCCGCCTAGATCGTGTGATTTAACACCATTAGATTTTTTTCTTTGGGGTTTTTTGAAGTCGATGGTTTACGCGAATAAGCCTACGACGACTCAAGCCTTAAAAGAGGAAATTGGACGCTGTATTAATGAAATACCGCAGCATTCATGCAAAACGGTCATTGAAAATTTCATTAAAAGATCGCGTGCATGCCAGCAAAGCCGCGGCGGCCATCTGCACGATATATTGTTCCATACATAACCTCATTCTGTCTACTTTACGATATAATAAAGTTTCACGATTTTTTTTTTAAATATCTGTGTTTTATTTAAAATTTAAAAATTGCGCTCTTCTTGGGACACCCTTTATTTATACAAAATTTCATCATAAACTAGCCAGTCATTGGAATTCGGGCATATTGGGTCTAAAAATGTTAGTGTGTTTGACATTACCTGAATAACTAAAATAACCCTAACCCTCTAACCGGCAAACGATATTTTGCAACGAAATTCATACTATGTTCTCAACTCGAAAAACAAATAATAATTTCTTCAACAAAATTGTTTATCGTTGCCTAATTTAGGCGATATGAGCCAAAATATATTAGGGTGCATTTTGAAAACTAAAGCAAGAGAAATTTTCAACAAAAATTATTTCTCTTACCAAGATATAACCACACTCCAAAAACTATTTTTTTCTGCTCCTATTTCAGAAGATATTACGATTTTCGCTTTTTGGAAAAAGCGAAATTAGACGAAAAGGTATTGAAACTTCCATATATATTGTTCAAACTTCAATGCTTGGCTATTAATACTTAATTCTTTCAAATTTCATAAAAATCCGTCTATTAGCTTAAAAGTTAAGACGATATCCTTTAGAGGAATCCTGATAAAATCCTGTGAGTCCTTGAACCAAAGTAAGGACTTATTATTAAAGATAAAGTGTTTTACTTTTAAATTTAAAAAATTAAAACCAAAAGTTTATTTTTCGATCTTTTATCATAAATTATGATGTGAGCAAGATTATTCAAGTTTAAGATCATTTGTTTTTTGTTAAACAAAAAACCGGGCAATGTTTATTTATTACTCAAAAGAGTTTTTGTCCGCTAACAAAAAACAAATGATCATGAACTTGAATAATCTCGCTCACATCATAAATTAAAGATAAAGCTTCAATCTTACTTGTGTTTTATTATAAAGAGTTTTTAGTCAGCTTAAATTGGTTTTTTTTGATTTTTGTAAACTATTTTTTTTTTAAAGAATTAGCTTTTGAAACCGTGGACGGCACACGAAAAATTTGTTCGAAAAATATTTAGCAAATTTAGTTTTCTTTTTCAGTTTTCTATCGGAATAAATTAATTTAAAATTTAAAACTCTCATTTGACACATTTGTGGTAAATTTTATGAAGACTGCCCTGAGGCAGCCTTACCCGTTAGAAGGTTAAAATACCGATACCGAGATAACTGAAAAACCGTTCCCTAAAATAACGTTACCGAAACAACTAAAATAGCGTTACTGCTAAAATACCGTTACCGAAATAAGTAAATCACCGTTAAAGCTAAAAGCCGTTACCGAAATAACTGAAATATCGTTACCCCTAAAATGCCGTTACAGAAATAAAAGAAAAATAGCGTTACCCTTACCGATACTTGCATCGAATCGGTTAGCATCCATGTAATTTACAAACTTAATAACGAACTGTTAGTAGAGTGTAGGGTATTAAAAGAAGAATTACTGCAGCTGAAAACGAATGATGTAAATTCAATTGTTCATGCACAAACACACTCCTGGTGGACAGATAGACAAAATGAATTACTAGGCTTCACAATAAGGTTAATATGGCTTTAATAAAAGGTAAATAAACTTTAAAAGATAAGCTATTAATGTAATGAAATAACAGTAAATAAATTATTGAGTTTAATCTGCTGTAAAGGAATTTAATTTCAATAAAAAGTGTTGAATGTAAAACTAAAAAAATAAAACTTAATTGTTTAAAATACACAGAAAAAACTAAAAACGAGTTACAATTACAAAATCAATTAAATAAATAACTATCGATTACTTAATGTTGCACCTATCACACACACTTTCTCTATTTTGACCATAAAAACACGGTAATAACATTCAAACATTTTTATGGATTACTTTTTTTTTTGTTTTATTTATATTTTTAAGATTTTCGTTGGAAACACTTTGACTAATTCCTCCATATCTATGCTTAGGAGTAACAAATCTGTTCAAATGAATACAAAATGAAGACAATTAAGTAAGAAAAAAAAAACTTTGAGAATTAAGTTTTTCAATAACTTTACTACTTTTATAAGTAATTAGCCAAATATTAAGTTTTGAAGAGATTCGTCAAAAAAAAAGCTGCAAAAAATTACTTTAAGTGCAGCAAAGCCCAGATTCAAATGAAGAAATCAAGCTATATACAAAAAAAATCTATTGATGAATTCCAAAGTTATAGTCAATTGTATTTGGGATTTTTGCATTAGTACAACGGGTACACATGTATGTATGTGTGTTAATTAATGCTAATTATCACTCATACGTGCCGTAGTTCACAGTATGAATTCATCATAAATTCTTCTCATTAAAGTTTACCCACTCATCGCAGCTTGTTTTTATGAGGACCACTTGGAGTATGAGTAATATTTATTTACATATAAAATTTATCATACGCCATGTGGTACAAACGAGAACATGTGTGTGTGTGTATACAATTCTAAATGATTTCTAAATTAAGAAATGTTAAGAAATGAAATATTTAAAAGTACGAGTATTAGTGCTCTAGGGTATGCAATTATTTGACTTTTGTTTTTAATCGATTAATCGAGCTAATAACTATTAGAATTACTGTTTAATTGAATAATATATATTATTTTATCTTTAATAAAATACTACACTCAGGGAACTTCTGTTTTTAATAATATGGAGTTGTTTACGTAATACAGTTTCTTTATTTTTAATGTAAATGTCAATCATTTGTAGAAAAAATTAAATTTTTTACAAACCTTGTAGTTCTTTAAAAAAAACAAACCACATCAAATGACTGTTTTATTATTTTACATTAATTTTTTACAGTTGTATTATATTATTAAAAAAAAAAAAAAAAAAAAAAAATGTTTGTTTATTTTTTACTAACATATGTGGTTCATTTTCAGGGATGGCAGGCAGTACCGCTAAAATACCGTTATCAATTCAAAACCCTTTCAATTGACTATCGTTATGCCTAAAATATCGTTACCGCAATAATTGAAATATCGTTATCCGTAAAATACCGTTACCGTTAGAATACCAATATCCTTAAAACACCGTCACAGAAATAACTAAAATACCGTTATCGCTAAAACACCGTTACCGAAGTAATTGAAATAGCATTATCCTTAAAATACCGTTACCGAAATAATGTCGCAAATAAAAAAAAAAAATAATCGCTGTTAATAGATATTTTTTATTTATTTATTCAGTTTTGTAATATAAAGCCAATAAGGCCAAAATACTATATTACACAGTAATAAAAACACCTAGGTTATACAGTTCAAATAGTAACTTAATAATAACGTTCATCCAATATACAAAACCCATTGGCTCCCCAGCCATTAAAAATAAAAAAGCAAATAGTAAAATAATTCACAAGCAAAAGACGTTAAGTTCAATTAGAGGTAACACAGCTAATATATATATATATAGTAGGGCGGGTTCATTTTTTTTTTTGATGAAGCGTATAGCTAAAACGTAATCTATAGGTGATTCTGAGAAATTTTGCTGAAGAGACCATAGCTATAAGTCGGATTTGGAGCCCCCCAAAATTTCAAAATAGATATTTTTACATATATAAATAGAATAATTTAATTAAATTCGTCATAAAATCGGATAGAATTATAGTAGATTTCTCAATCTGGGCTTGTTTTAAAGGTATTTTTATCACCTTTCAGAATCTGTATTGATACCAATATTTTTTTTTATTTTTAGTAGAGATATTAGGAATTTTTTGTCGAAAAGTAGCCTAAAATGAACTTTTAACTAATAAATTCTGAATTTTCTTAAATTTTTTTCGAGTTTTTTTTGCAGATTATGAAAGCTTAGATAATTTCCAACAACTTTTATTACGATAAATTTTTTTGTTTTCGAACTCCTTTTTGTAGGAAAATCGATCTGAAAAAATCAACATTTTCAAGGCTTCAACAAAAAAACACTATTTTTACATTTTAAATTCAATTTATTTTTAAATACAATTTAATTTTTTAACGTGGTAATATTATTGTTTAAGGTTCTTTTTACTTTCCATTCTAGGAGTTTTCTTACGACTTTCTAATGTCACTGCCATAACTCCTTCACGATTCTTTTCTATAACTCGTTTTGAAACACTCGTTAGTAATTGTACATGTCTTTCTGTTCCTTGTATGTGCATTGGAATTTGTGGATCAGCCAGTAGTGGTTCATCGAAATCTAAGTGTTCCACCAAGTGATCATATGGAATCTGTCGGGTAAATGCTGGTTCAAATAATATATCGTCGTTATTCATATCAACCATATTGACATAATCGGTAGCATCGAAATTTAATATATATTTTTTGTAAACTCTGAGTTTAGTTGGATCGTACAATTTTTCTCGATAGTGTAAAATCTTTTTAATAGCTCTATACCATATTGCTTTTCGATCATCAAATAACATTGTTAATAAGATATTTTCTGGATGTGCGTAATATGAGTTGTTTTGAATTACACCATCCACAATATTACGTAAGTTTGGTTGTAAGTATCGTGTCCAACGTATAAATTTTAATAAAAGTGCACTGCCGTACACAACAGAGTTATAAAACTTCACATTGAAGTACATTGGCACATAAACTGTAATAATATAAACTGCCAAAGTTTTTAAATTGGTCGATGGTGTATTAGTTGTTACATATAATCGTAGTAATCTACTTGCTTTGGTTAACCAACGAGATTGGTGCAATTGGTCCTTGTTTAATGTTAGCTAAATCAACTGGAACAATTCCATTCGAAATTGCTTTAGCTATTTGATATAAATATTTAACATCTGTTGATAGTTCGAGCTCATGTTCATGATCCATCATTGCAGGCATATTCTCCAGTGGTATTGGATCAAAATCAGCTACTACCTGAAAAATGAAATGTTTAGATCAATTAAAATGCAATTATTTAATTTAAACCAATCGAAAAACTAAAATAATGACAATAAATAATGATAATAAATGATGATATTAAATAAAATAAAGTGTTACATACCTGCAATTTCTCACATTCTTGAATAGCTTTGAATAACTTTCCACTTGCTGCTCGTGGTCCACTGGTGACTGTTTTGTCCAATGCTTCATATAAATGACTAAATGGCAGTTCATTGAAATGAAGCCGACATATTAACCAGTGAATTGGTCTATTTTCAAATAATCGTAAAACACCATTTTCTGTTCCAGTATTTGCTGGCTCATCTTCACTGCATATGCCAATTAATTGATCAACTGTTAATGTTTTATTGTTGAAAAATTCATTCAGTTTTCTGGTCAGTTTTCCAAGTAACTTATTATAGGGCTCTTTCAGAACAACTAAATGCTGTTCTTTTACCATAGTGGTATGGAATTTGTCATTAATTTTCTCTGTAGTTAATGAGTCTTCATTTCTACCATCGAAAGAGAATGCAGTTATGGAAGAATTTGTATGTCGTGTACGAAGCACTGAATCTCTAAATTATCTGAACTTTCATAATCTGCAAAAAAAAAAAAAAAATTCCTAATATCTCTACTAAAAATAAAAAAAAATATTGGTATCAATACAGATTCTGAAAGGTGATAAAAATACCTTTCTAACAAGCCCAGATTGAGAAATCTACTATAATTCTATCCGATTTTATGACGAATTTAATTAAATTATTCTATGTATATATGTAAAAATATCTATTTTGAAATTTTGGGGGGCTCCAAATCCGACTTATAGCTATGGTCTCTTCAGCAAAATTTCTCAGAATCACCTATAGATTACGTTTTTGCTATACGCTTCATCAGAAAAAATTGTTCCATACAATTTGACCCGCCCTAATATACATATATATATATATATATATATGCGCTGTGCATACATATATATATATGTATGCATAGCGCATAGTTTAGAGACATTTATTCGTTCCCCCGAATAGTTTAAGGACATTTGCTTACTTTGGGGACTGTCCCCAAAGTTTTCGCGCCTTTTCATACATCTAGCGTTTAAGATGAGGACAATTTTTTCGATACACCGCATATTTCGGGTACAATTTTGGCCATGTCCCTAAAGTATGCGCTACGCATATCTAGCGTTTAAGATGAGGACAATTTTTTCGATACACCTCATATTTCGGGTACAATTTTGGCCATGCTACGCATACATATATATATATATATATATGTATGCGTAGCGCATACTTTAGGGACATGGCCAAAATTGTACCCGAAATATGCGGTGTATCGAAAAAATTGTCCTCATCTTAAACGCTATATATATATATATATATATATATATATATATATATATATATATATATGCACAGCGCATAGTCTAGAGACATTTATTCATTCCCCCGCATAGTTTAGGGACATTTGCTTACTTTGGGGACTGTCCCCAAAGTTTTCGCGCCTTTTCATACATCTAGCGTTTAAAATGAGGACAATTTTGTCTATACACCGCATATTTCGGCGACAATTTTGGGCGTGTCCCTAAACTATGCGCTGTGCATACATATATATATATATCTTCCCAAAGTCATTGGAATTCGAGCACAACAGAGCTTAAAAGTACCGGTGTTAACTTACATTACCTGAATAATAAAATAACGTTAACCTTAAAATACCGTTACCGAAATAACTGTAAAACCGTTATCAGTAAAATAACGTTATCGAAATAACTCAAATACCGTTACCGCTAAAATACCGTTAACGAAATAAGTGAAATACCGTTAACGCTAAAAAAACTGTTACCGAAATAACTGAAATATCGTTACCTCTTAACTATTATATTTACAAATTTTTGTAAACTATTAACAAACTTAATAAATAATTTCTAAAAAATTCATATGAGGAGCTTCAAAAATTCTCCACACATTGAGGTAAAACATTAAAAAAAAAATCTTTTAGAAATTCAGTTATTTTGTCAACGAAGTTTTTATTTTATTTTGTCCATTATCATTTTTTATACAAATTTTCCCAAAATTGTTAAAATTTCTAAAAAGTTTTATTTTATTATTTATTTTATTTTATTATTACACCACTCGAAAAATTTTACTTTTTTGCAGAACCTGTCTTTGAAGTACATATTTTTAAATAAATTCAGGTATGCTAAATCCAAATCTGGCACAGGTTTTTTTCTCGTTTGCAGTTGTTGAAATATAGCGGTTTTTATATTTACATCATTTTTCGAATTTCACCGCAAAATCATGAAATTTGTTTTTAGAATATATATCTAAGCAAAATTATCTTTCATTTAAGGATAATCATGTCGGTGCTTGTTTCAGGATATCCTACGGGTATTGCAAGAACATTGAACATTTTGCATGTTAAATTTTATCCTTATAATTTTTTTGTTTGTTAAAAAAATAACTCATTTCTATATTAAATTTGAAAATTTTCCTGAAGTATTTTGAAAGGAAGCCAATTTTTATATAAAAAAGAATTAAGTAAGTAGAAACCACAATATTTTTAACACAACAAATAATTTATTTGTTTTTGCCAGATGAAAATCAGCGCACCTAAATCTATTAGAAAATATGTAATACAAAGGCAGGCTCTGCAAAAAGTTACAAATTCGTCAGTAGTATTGCTAATAATATATTTTTATATCGAGGGCTTATATTCAATACCGTCTATCTACAAAAACACAATTTTTTCAGGAGAGCCAAAAAACTGTTTTATTCGCAAATAAGCAACAATTTCGATGAACTCATCTTCTACAATATTAACAGAATGTGTCTAACAAACGTTCTAACTAAAAAGTTTCTTGAAATTCGCGTTATTTTAGCTGCTATGATAGAAAGACGGTATTGCCTCAAAAATGAAATCATTGTGTAGGAAAATAATATGTAGATAGACGGTATTGCCTTATTTTAAAATTAAGTTTGTATTATGGTTTTTGTATGGTGACCCCGAAAAAGGTGGGAGATAGGGGGTAGATATGTTCACAAGAAATGTTGGGGATAGAAAAATAGTAGGACCTGTTCTAAAATTTGAACCCTTCAGGGAGCTAGGGGTTGTTTTTGACTAGTTTTTGTTTGTTTTTGGCATGGGTGTCTCAAAAAGGGTGTCACATAGAGGGTAGGTGTGTTCAGAAGAATTGTTTAAACCAGTTTAAACTCAAAGACAATGTTTTTTATAATTTTTTTATTATAATTTATTATAATTTTTACTGCGCGTGGCTAAGATTATCATAGAAGTAGTGATACTCCTCTGGAATTACCGCCTTTAACTACTGTAAATCTTTCCATTTGTTTTGCTGAATTGGTAGTCGACCGGTATACAATTGTTTTGGTTCTATGTGACCTTCATATTGCTTTATTCTAATAGGTAGTTCAGTGTAATTATGATCAAAATTCACTTTAAACTTAATGGTACCACTTGGGGAATATAAGAGAGATCTTAGTTGGGATACTGTCGGATCATTTTTTGTCAGGTCTAATACTGGAAAATCGAATAGGGTTCGTATCCTTATAGTTCTTAAAAAAATCATACTTTAAGTGTAATGCATCAAATGGCATTTTAATAATTTTGTTCTTGATTTTGACTGTTTTGCGGGCATCTTTGGTTACCCTGACGTAGTCGTATGGCAAATATATGGTTTGATTTTTCAACTTAGCCTCTATCTTTGCATGGGCACTGTCACACTCCATCTGGGTGTGTCCTTTCTGCAAGTATTTTTGTTCTATGATTTTGTTGTTTTCTATTGAAAAATTGGACAAAGTATTCGACAAAAAGGCTTTGGTAACCGCAACCATCGGAGTAAATTATTATTGGCGGAGTATCTGTTAAACAGTGTGTTGACAAATGGTGCATTATGCACGAAATAAACGTCGGAGCGGAGAGGTCTCCATCAGTCTCGTTCCACCAGTAATTTGTACATTGATGCGTGGCGAGATTATACACGGTAAAGTTGTGCACTTGTAGGCGTGTTTTATAATAAATGACTGAGGCGTTAATGTCAGGGCAAAGCTTTACCGCTTGTGCATCCATGGTGAACACGTGATACGTCCTTCTTCAGCTGCAAGTTTGTCTTCTTGTTTTTCAAGTTGAGGCCGTTGTTTATCCATAATATGTGCATCGTATTCTTCAATTGTTATTTGCTTGGCCTTAAACCCCACACAAGTATCGCACTGATCTTTGCGAGGCATAAAGAGCGCTAAATTTTGTTCGGCAAAAACTGTAGAAAATGTAAAAATTGAAACGGGCTTTACTGCTTTCTCGGCACATTTTTCAAGGTAATCTTTAAAAACATCTGCTTTGTTTTAAAAGGGGTAAATGCAAATGATTTTTGGAAGCAACTGTTAAAGCAAATTAAGAAAAAACAGACGTTGCAAAGTGAAACCTGGTCAATTTCAAATCAGTATCAAATTAGTACATTCTTGCTTGTGTTTTTGAGTTTTTGCGTTTGAATTCATTTATTTGCATACTCATTTGTAGCTAGAAAATAACATAAAGGGCACACCACCGCATACACATCGTATTATGGTAGGTATTGATCGTTCGACAAGAGAAGTATGTATCCGAAAAAACGAACAGTGAATAAATAGATATCAAACAGAGAAATAGCCTGAAATTAAATAAAACGACAAAATTCTATGATGTAGATAGACGGTATTGCCGTCATAAAATTCATAAATAAGTATCTTTGTAGATAGACAAATGATAAAATACAGGATATATAGTACTAAAAACAGTTTTTTTCCACTGAAATTTGTACAGTACATGCAGATGGGGTCATAGATGAGTTTGGCATAAAAAAAATTTCGTGAAAATGTAGATAAACGGTATTGAATATAAGCCCTCGATATAAAGAATTTTATTTTACTTTGTTACTTAACCCATTTGGAAAATTCCAAGTTCTTTTCCAAATATTTCAGTTTTTTATAAATTTTTGTTATTGGAATGTCTTGTTTATGTACAATGATAAAATTTAAATTTTTTCAACTTGCATAACATTTATAAGGATACAACTTAAAAACTAAAATTTTCAATTTCCTTTCAATACCAGTGCGATATCCTGATACAAACACCGACATGATTATACTCAAATTAAAGATAATTTTGTGTAAATTTATATTCTTAAAACTTTTTTTTTATGATTTTGCGATAAAATTTCGAATTATGCTAAATATACGTAAAGAAAGTGAATGATGTATGTATAGAGCAATTCCATATGAAAACGATCAAAATTGGCAAATTTTTGGACGACCCCTCTCCGATTTTAAAATAAATAGTCTCAATCGATTGCCCAGCAAAAAATAATGTACCTACATATTTTTTTTTTTTTATAGTGACTGGTTTAGTGGTGGTGTGCACCACTGTCATGTGACAAAATTGAAGAATTCTTCATAAGGGACCTCATTGAAAGTTGTTTTAAAAAAAACTACTAAAGCGATCGCAACGAGTGATAGCTCGTTGGAAAGGTATTGAATCAGGCTTTAATTGAAAAATAAAATTTTCCTAATTTTTCTTGTTAAATAATTAAAAATCATTCAATTATAAAAAATATAAAAACAATGAGAACAAGGTGGTCTCTTAAATGCTCTTCTCCTGTCCAAACAAGGAGTCGGAGCCCATTTTTTTATTGCTGATTCTTAAAGCAAAAATTATGAGGAATCCAAAAAAAATAAAATTAGCCGGAAAATTTAGGAGCTTCTGTGGAAAATCGGAAAATTTAATTTTCATGGGAAAAAAGGTAAATTTCTGAGAAAAATTAGGAAAATTTTATTTTTCAATTAAAGCCTGATTCAATACCTTTCCAACGAGCTATACTCGTTGCGATTGCTTTAGTAGTTTTTTTTTTTAAACAACTTTCAATGAGGTCCCTTATGAAGAATTCTTCAATTTTGTCACATGACAGTGGTGCACACCACCACTAAACCAGTCACTATAAAAAAAAAAAAATATGTAGGTACATTATTTTTTGCTGGGCAATCGATTGAGACTATTTATTTTAAAATCGGAGAGGGGTCGTCCAAAAGGTGATCGCTTTCATATGGAATTGCTCTATATTAGAGCGACTCAAGTTGTATGGAAGCGAAATTCGTGCAAGGTGTACCCCGCTCAAAATGAACATTGGTATTTTTTATGATGACATCTAAAATATTTCGGCTCCAGCTTTGACCTCTCGTGAGCTGGACCATTTTGAAAATGGGTCTATTTTTGCATGTTTTGTCAATTTAAGAATCTGTTTCCTTACCAACATATACAATATGGGTATCATAAGAAAGGTTTTAAGGCGCGTCCAACTGAATATACAATTTCTCCAAGGACGATCATCCATGTAATTTTTTTAAGAATATTCTTTAAAAAAAAATTTTTGAATTTTTTGTTCCGGGTTGTTTGTAAAAAAAATGCCAAATTAACATATTTTAATCTTTAGTCGATTTAATTAAATACGGGTCTCAGCTTTTTTTGAAATTCGTGCTAGTTCGCATTTTTAATTTGCAAAAAAATATGCCGCCAAAAAGTCGTGGATCATTTTTTTTTTTTCTTTCTTTAGTCCTATTTGCATCCATACATGATCTAGAAACTAAATCCGCTAACATATTAGAGTTACCACAAAATTGCATTTATATATATTCCAGAGCACCGCGTAAAATGCATCTAATTTGCAAAAATCTTAATTATTTACATACAAAGATGATGTACTTGGCAAAAGAAAAAATTTGATACCCATATTGTCCTATTTAAAACGAAGAGTTACCACCCCATTGCATTTTTGTCAAAACGCGAACTTGTACGAATTTCAAAAAAAGCTGAGACCCGTATTTCATTAAATCAACCAAAGATTAAAATATGTTAATTTGGCATTTTTATTACAAACAACCCCGAACAAAAAATTCAAAAACCGTTTTTTTTACAGAATATCCTTAAAAAAGGACATGGATGATCGTCCTTTTACAAATTGTAAATACAGTTGGACGCGCCTTAAAAAAAACCTTTCTTATACCCATATTGTATATGTTGGTAAGGAAACAGATTCTCAAATTAAGAAAAGATGCAAAAATAAACCCATTTTCAAAATGGTCCAGCTCACGAGAGGTCAAAGCTGGAGCCGAAATATTTTAAATGTCATCTTAAAAAAGTCCAAGGTTCATTTTTGGGAGGGCACATCGAGCATTTTTTTTGGTGAGTCGCTCTAATGTATATATTAGGGTATTCAATCGGTTAACCGTTAACCGTTACTCGATTAATCGATGAATTTTAATCAAACAATTACCGCTTTTATTTAGTTGTTCAATAGAGCTATAACTTTTTCACGAGGCTCCACAATATGCGCAATACTGTACTGATAAAAAAACTATTTTTATTTTTCATTTTGAAGAAAAAAGATTTTGCACCGAGACCAATACCTAAAACAGCACATTTTTAAGATATTTTTAAAATATCCTTGAACAATTACAAACATTATTACACTCAAATGAACGGTCGAAATTATAAAAAAAAACTTACACCAAAAGCTCCGATTTCTCGAAACTGAGCGGAACTAAATATTCAATAAAAAATTGCTATTATATTGTGTTGACATTTTTTGGCAAGCTAAATTCATAATTTGTAGTTAATTCATAATTTGTTGGTGTTACTGATCGAATTGGGTATTTTACTCTTATCTTTCATTCGGATCTATGTATATACAACTTAATCACATAAATTCAAAATTATCTGTCTTCCAAACTTCAACGCATTTGCGGCGGCAATTTTTTAACGACGTCGAAAAAATAATATAATTTTTCTTTATGTTTTTTCAAGGCATATATTATTGCTATGCCATATTATTCTTGATATTGTTGAAATGCTAAAACCTATATCCATAATATTTTATTAAAGTCGAACTTATAAAAACGAAAGAAACTAAAGTAAAACACCTCAATTGTATATTAATGCAGAAGATCCTTTTTAATTTAACCTAACGTATATTTTTAATTTTGATAAAGTGCGCCCCGGTAGGCTAGTTGGTAGCGTGCTGGCTTATCTGTGCGGGGGTCGTGGGTTCGATTCCCACCAGAGGCACTGGTCTGTTTTCGCTACAACGCGCCGAAAGCCATTGTAGCTAGTGCTCGGTTAGGGTAATAGGATATAATTTGTAATTATATGATTATTAATTAATAAAAAAAAAAAAATTTTTGATAAAATACATTTCGGAACTCCTGACTTTGTATTCATTTTGTGTTTTATTGTGTATTTTTAAGGAAAAAATACTAAAATAACATTACTCAAATTAATCGATTAATCGTTAAAAACCTCAAATACGAGTTACTCGAACGAAACCAAACCCGAGTAATTCGAATAACCTAGTATATATAAAACCCGCGATATCTCAAAAACTGCAAATGAGAAAAAACAATGGTTTCCAAATTTGGAATCAGCTTACATACAGTAGGGAGCACTCGTTTGTACATCTTAGTACTTTTTACACCTAGAGATTCAGGCCGGAAGATATTTGGCACTAGAACTAAAGTAGACTTTTCTAAAGGTATAAGGTACGCTAAATACCAATATGAGCTCAGAATCACTCTCCGACATTAGGCGTTCGTGCTATATTAACGGGCCGTGTCGTTTTTGATCAAAATGTTTCGATTTTTCACCTTCTTTGAAATATATTTTTCATAATACCTGTAAAGGGTGGGCCTGTAAAATTGTAGTTACAATCTCAATTTCAATTTACAATATTTTCGCAATTAAATAAGTTATCTTAAAAATTCAAGAACTGAAAAAGTTCAATTTTTAAATTTTTAAGATAACCTATTTCGTTACGAAAATATTGTAAATTGAGGTTATAACTACAATTTTAAAGTTCGCAGTGTAAAATTTAAAAAAATTAGAATTTATTAACAGGTTCAACCGGCGATAGTTTCAAGAAAAATTTAGATATCTTTAAAATTTAAGAACTGCGTAAGAGTAGTGTGCTCAGAAACCGTTAAATGTATTATAAAAAATATATTTCCAGAACTGTGAAAAATCGGGCATTTCGATCAAAAACTACATTTTTCGCGTTAATCTAACTCGAATGTCGAATGTCGGAAAGTGATTCTGAGAAAATATTTGTATTCAGCGTATTTCAAAGAGAGTTTTTTTTTGCCGTCGAGTAGTGTTATTCGTTTTATTCGATTAATCATCAAAATTTATTCGATTTATTCCTTATTCGAAAATAATATTTTTTTTGAGTTGTTCGTTCGAATTTTATTTTTGTTCGTTCGATTAATCGAATCATTTTTATTCGATTGACAACCCTAGTATTGCATCGGTTATCAAATTGAAATGTGTTTGAAACGGATAACGGAATTTAAAGCGTATCGGTGGCCAACGTTATTTAGTAGTAAAATAATTTGTATGAACAAGTTGTTGGAAGTGATTTTACATTTGCACTCATAACTTATGAGTCTTATGAGTCTATATATCGTTACAACATTTTTTATCGCTAAGTCGACGAGCTCCGCAGTTTTGGCCAACTGCGGAGCTCGTCGACAATTCATTGGCCCTGAACCCTTCTGTGGCGTACCCAATGGGTATGTCAGAGAGAGGCTCAGAATATGGAGGGAGTCGGAGTTTGGGGCCTATTGGGCCAGATCGCCTGGGCAGCGACGGGTGAGGCTGTCTACATCTCCCTCTGGGTAGAGGTCGCGGAAACTCTTGTCTATGACACGGGGCGAACTAAGGACCGTGACGGGTTACCTCACGGGACATTGTGGCCCTAGGTATCAATTGTACAAGAAGGGGACGATCCTCTACGGATACGTGCAGGTTTTGTGAATTGGAACCCAAGACCTCAGAGCATGTTCTCTGCAAATGTCCGAGGCTCTCCCACAGGAGGGTGCGTTATTTTGGTGGTCGAATAGTGACGCCATCGGACGTTTGGAACTGTTTACCTGGTAGGATAGTTGGCTTCTTAGGGAGCCTGAACCTATAGGGTGTATTCGCTGGCAGCACAAAATACCAAACTGTGGTCGCGGTGCATAGTACCACTCTAGTCTTATCTAATCTAATCGCCAAGTTACAAATGGAATAGCAAACTGATATGTACCCTTTTGCGCAGTGGAATGAAAGTCCACAAAAAATCACTTAAAAAATATTGAACTTCAACAGATAGTAGAGCTTCAGTGAAAATTAGTATTGGAAATCCATAAAGATGAGAAAAAATAATAGGAATTTTAAATAAAAAATTATATATTTTTTCATTTGCAAAAGATTAATGTGGCAAAACTAAAAATTTAGCAAGATGCATAATATAACATTTTTTGAAATAATAAAAATAATTTTTAAATTCCATCTAAACTCTCTTAAATATGTATTTATACTGTACAACAATAAAAAATAGAGGTATCATTATTTTCTATCTCATTACTTTGCTCACGTACAAATTGTTTAAAACAAAAAAAAAAGACAACAAAAAAAAAAAAAATATATATACGTTATACGTTCTATACATTTTGTGTGTGTATTTTACAGGTAATACCACGAGCAAATAAATTTCAACAAAGACGTTATGGAGGAAGTTTACGTTGCACAACAAATCCTCATAGACAAGGTCTGGAAGGTGACAGAGATGGTAGTTTATCATCATCTGGCACAGGTGGAGGGGGTGGCAGTGGAGCACACAATGTAGGACGTTCAAATTCCTTTAGATTCAATAGACCACGTAATGCATTTAGTTCATCATCAAGTTCAGGTTTAAATAGTTTGGGTATTATGGGAGGAGTGGGAGGAGAACGTAGTGCAACCGGATCCACAGCTGCAATAAACAATAGCAAGTTGAGTGGTAGTGGTGGTGGTAGTAGTAGCAGTAGTTTATTGTGCAAACATATTAAATATTGTTGTCTGCATCAACAGCAACAACATCAACAACAAAAGAATTTTACACAAACTATACCAGCATGTACCGAGCAACAACATCATCATCCACATCAGCAATTGTTTCAACAACAACCCTCTTCACAGCAACAGCCTTCAATACATTTTGTACAAAAATCATATCACCAAGACTATCCTAACAATGCAATTCCTTCAAATAACACAATTTCTAATACCAACAATAGTGGTAGCAACAGCAGTAGCAACAATATGACAACGACAACTTCTGCTCGTCTAGGTCCAGATGGTGAGGATAATGCGACTGGGATTTTAAATAATGGTATAACGAATTGTTTAGGCAATGGTCAACTTCATCATCAACATCATCTTCAACAGCAACAACAATCGTCCTCGTCTGTAGCCTCTCAACAAAACAAGCAACAACAGCAACAGCAACAACCACCACAAAAACGTCATTCAATTATATTGGAACGTGCTTTTGACTTTGGTAAGTAGACTAACTACAATCTATACATCTCATACAAAATAATATAACAACAATAATAATTTGAAACATCAGAGTTGGGAAGATCTAGGACTCTAATTTTAGGTAAATAATAATAATAATAATGACAACACGTTGCTACAGTGAAAATAAATTTGAAAACCGACCTAGTGTATGTTGTAGGTTTGGATGAGAATGTTAACTTACAAAGAAACTACACAGTGTTGAATCCGCAGATTTTAATGAAACTTCGATATGTTGTTAGAGACAAAAAAATATAAGACATGTATTTGATTAAGTTCGCAATCACACTTTTATGGGGATCAAAAGGGGGGTAAAAATAACAACATTTTTGTAAGAAATCATGTTTAAAATTTAAGAAATTCAGATTTTTTGGAAGCAGTATTTAATAAAAAAAATTTTAAAACAGTTAGTATCTCAAAATCGAAGCGAGATATCGAAGAACGGGCAACATTTTTGCAAAACTTGATCTAGGTAACACGTACCGATAATGAAAATGTGTTAAGTTTTCCGATTCTGCTCGTTTCCCGTTCCATTCCAATTCGTTCTATTTTGAACCAATGTTCCATTCTATTATCAGAGTGTTTAAATTCGTATTTGCTTGTAAGTTATTTGTAAATAAATAACACTATACAACACAAAAAAAAATTACAAGGTCCGGCCGACAAATTTTGATAGAAGAGGCAAAAAAAAATGACACGTGTATCGGCGTTTTGAAAGTTTACATCTGGGTTTCATTTTAGGGGGAGGTAAATTTTCCCCTAAATGCACATTTTGTATTGTCAATCGGCATAGAAAATTTAGTAAAGCTTACGTTAAAAGTATATAGAGTGTTTAGCAAACTTATGTAAAATATTACGGAAAACATTTTTGTAGAATATATTAACCCTCTAACTCCTCAAGGTAAGGGTATTTTTTGTCCATCTTTTAAAAAACAGCAAAAAACACATTTAAAACGGGGATTTAAGGGGTTAAAATGTTCCGCAAAAACATTCGCCGTGAAATTCTACTATAAGTCCCTGAATACACCAAAACGGAAAATTCAACCAAAAAGTCAGAAATAAGACACAACAAAAGAGAGCTTAGGGTTAATTTCGCATTTATTAAGAATTTTATTTTAAAGTGCCCCAAAAATTCAGCATGAAAAAAAAATAGTTCAAATTTCCCAAAAAATCAGTAATATCTTTATTATTTAACCTTCGATAGCAAATTTGGATAGGAATACAAGGTCCGACCTATAAATTCATATATATATATAAGTATATAGATTGCCAGCTGATCTTTGGCAGATTATATCCGTTACATTAAAACAAAAACAAAAAAAAAAAAAAATCAAAACAAAAATCAAGTGCTATATTTCTTATTCTACTGAAAACGTGTCAATTCGCGGTGCATTTATTGTGTACATAATTTGTTTTGTAATTATAGTGTTTTACTTAAAAAATAACAAAAAATTAAAGTAAGCAATTAAACTCAGCGCGTAAGATTTGTTTTGCCAAAAACGTCCAATTGTTTGGAAAAACTTAATTTGTTTTGCTATATCTGCGGTAAACATACTATACCGAAATATAAAGTAACGTTTTTCAATAGTAAAGTTGAAGACATCTATAAAAGGTATTTTGAGCTAGAAGTTTTTTCGGATGAACTGTGGACGCCGAAGCATTACTGTCGCATTTGTTATAACATTAGGAACGTTAGGAGAGCACAATATCGTTCATCAACTGAAAAAACTATCTTACCCCCATTGGTGTGGTAAAAAACTTTGTTAAATGTCTGGATACATACGGATCAGCATTGAATTTTCTGAAAACAATGTTTCCAAAATTAAGCGAAGCAAAGATTAAAGAAGGTATGTATGTGTTCTTCAAGTCGTTGTTCTTGTTAAAAGCCTTAAAATTGTTTTATACAAAGAGGTGTTTTTGTCGGTTTAGATATAAGAAAGCTAATGCAAAATGCTGACTTCGACGAAATGCTCTCATTAATTGAGCTTGATGCGTGGAAAAGCATTAAGGAAGTGATATACAATGTCTTATGCAAAAATCGGTTTCCTATTGCTCAAATATACGTAGACACCATGCTTAGAGCTTTTGAAAAACTAGGCGTTCATATGTCAACAAAAATTCATTTTCTAAATTCCCATATGGATTACTTTGATAAACAGATGTCAACATAATCTGTTGAGCATGGTGAAAAATTTCATCAGACATGCGCACCCATTGAAGAACGCTATAAAGGCAAAAGCATTCATTCGCTTATCGCTGCAATGTGCTGGACATTGTATGATAATGACATGGAATTGCATATAGCTAAAACAAATGTAACTAATGAATACTTCCTATCCAAATTTGCTATAGGAGGTAAAATAATAGTGAAATTTGAACTATTTTTTTTTCATGCTGAAATTTTGGGGCACTTTAAAATAAAATTCTTAATAAATGCGAAATTAACCCTAAGCTCTCTTTTGTTGTGTCTTATTTCTGACTTTTTGGTTGAATTTTCCGTTTTGGTGTATTCAGGGACTTATAGTAGAATTTCACGGCGAATGTTTTTGCGGAACATTTTAACCCCTTAAATCCCCGTTTTAAATGTGTTTTTTGCTGTTTTTTAAAAGATGGACAAAAAATACCCTTACCTTGAGGAGTTAGAGGGTTAATATATTCTACAAAAATGTTTTCCGTAATATTTTACATAAGTTTGCTAAACACTCTATATACTTTAAACGTAAGCTTTACTCGATTTTCTATGCCGATTGACAATACAAAATGTGCATTTAGGGGAAACTTTACCTCCCCCTAAAATGAAACCCAGATGTAAACTTTCAAAACGCCGATACACGTGTCTTTTTTTTTTGCCTCTTCTATCAAAATTTGTCGGTCGGACCTTGTAATTTTGGAAAAAATATGATTTTGTTGTACAGTGTAATTAAGATAACATGTGAGTGTTTTATAAAAAAGTAATCCCTCCGGATTGTTCCCGGACCTAGCCTAATAATATTATCAGGGCGTATTAATACTCCTATGGAAGAAAAATTTGGTTCGTTTTACTCTATCTCGTTTAGTTTCGGAGATACCGGCCATTTAAAAAACGACATTTTATAAAATGGCTTGTATCTCGAAAACTACGCGAGATATCGAAAAACGAGGAAACATAGACGAACGTAACACGTACCGATAATACAAATGTGTTAAGTGGTCCAATTCCACTCGTTCCCCGTTCCATTCCATATCGTTCCATTTTCGACCAATGTTCCATTCTATTATCAGAGTGTCAAAGTATTTGGGTCAACAAATAATTATGACCCCTGTGGTTGTTTCATAAAAAATTAATCCCTCGGAGTCCCTTCCCAGACGTAGCCTATTATCAGAGTTAATTAATACTGCCGAGGAGCAAAACTTTTGTCCGTTTTGTGTTGAGTGTTACAATTTCACTCGTTCTATTTTCTATCGTTCTACTTTACTTGGTTACAAACCCAACTGAAAATTAATTTGTATATATATAATTTTAATAATTATTTAAAATAAGCGTGAGTCTGATTCTATCCCTGATTTGCGCGATTTTTACACAATTTCACGCTTAATTACTTGTAAATGTCTGTTTTTGCTGGGTATTTATTCAATTAAAAAAACTTTACTGATTTACTTTTTAATTTAACTTTATTCGGTTACTGTACAACTATTGGGAATCTATGAGTGCTCGATTTGGAAATTATTGCCCAACTCTGCTAAAAAAAAAACAGTAATTGCTGCGTATTTTTCCATATTTTTTTTTGCTCAATATTGATTTAAATGTTAAATTTTTGGGGGGTTTATCCATATTGAAGTATCCCAGCCAAAACATGGCAATGACTACTTATTATTTTATACATTACTTTGTAATGAGTATGTATTATCTTTTTCATTACTTTAAATAATAAAGTAATGGGTTACCGATAAGAAACTTATAATGCATTACTATCATGCAAAAAATAATTGGTGAACTATAATCTTATTACTTTCAGTAAAATATAATGATACAGCAATTTTCTAAATATCTATTTTTAGAATCATTATAATTCATATTTTTGTAAGCTATAGGGTAATGTGTTGGTTTTGGTGTATCCTGAACAAATTTACACAGAAGTAAAGTTCACTTATGTTTTAAACAATGATATATTATATGCGTCGGTGGACCAGGGTTTAGAGCAGTCGCCTGTTAATCGGACGACGCGGGATCGATTCCCGGCACGACTAAGTGTTTTGTTAATTCGTAATTTTTTTCAAAATCTATTTTAGACCCATTATATTTTTCCTTCTGGTAATAGCTTATTATTCATATCCTTGTATGCATATAGGTAACACATTATAATTCATATCTACGTAAGGTTGGCAGTAATGCATAACTCATTACTTTTGGGACATTTCATATAAAAAAAGTTACAATTATAATATAAAGGCTAATACGTCCGAACCTTCGACTTTAGATTACTAGACTCATTATTTGTTAAGGTGTGTTTTTGCTGGGATACTTATAGAGTATTCCTGTGTTAAGGGTTTGCTATTGTAAAAGTTTTTCTTTTGTCATGTCATAAAACTTGTGATTACAAACCACGCTAAGAACATGCCTGAACATGTCACGAAAAACCGATGAAGTAGATTTTAATTGCAAACACACAGCTGCAGTCAATGCCAAAACGAAAATATTTATAAGAATATGAAATTAAATATTATTCTAGAGTTCAATACTCTGCAGCTTATCCACGAGTTATGTTTAAGACTAAAAGAAATTTGATGGAAAATTGCAAAAGACTTATACAAAATTAATGTAAAGCTTATGCTTGGCATACAAAAAATAATTAAAGATTTATTGGCAATTAAATTAAAACCACAAAATTTAATAATACAACAGTTTGTTTTTATTTCCTCGAAATCGACCAAATTAAAAAACTTACTAAAATTGAACATAAAAGCTAAAAATGAAAAGATAACACAGGTCAACAGCAAAAAAAGGCTTGACTAACCACTATATAGATTTGATGCATCATGGCTGCCTAAGTACAAAAATGGTAAAATTTTTCAATTCTATGGATAATTTTTTTTTTTAAAAATTTTTTTTTAAAATTGACAATATTTTGAGCCATTTCTCCACTTATGTTGTCATAACTCAAAAACAACTAGTCCGATTTTGTCAAATTAAATTTACAAAAATTAAGGTTTACAATATCTTTAAATAACTTTAAAAAAATTTTTTTAATGCGATCAATAGTTTCAAAGTTATGAAACAAATTGTTAGCAAAAAAAAAAAAAATGCTAAAAAAAAAAAAAATTTGAAAAACAAAAATCTGGAAAAAATCGAAAACTGCAAAAAATATTACTTTTTATTTTTTTGTAGTAAAGCTACATATCATGCGAATTAAACTAGATATGGATCATAAAAATCGATGCATGCTTTACATTTTTATTTACAATTAATTGAAGGTATCGCATATTTACAAGCACTGTAGAAAATTGTACCTACTATATAATGAAAATGCAGAACATAAAAACTCAGGTGCATTTTACGACACGCATTTTGGCAAAACCCCTTTGGGAAAAACCTCTATGACATTTTTATGATTCTAATAATTAAAAAAAAATAAGTAATAAACAAAAGATTGTTTAATTTTTACGATTGCGGTAGGATAGTAATAAAACGCTCATAAATGTGCGTGTACGCTGAAGTGCTCTTATTTTCCGTTAGCTACCTGTAACGGATAATTTTTTTTTTTTCATAAAAGTCCTTAATGTTTTTTAGGATTCTTGGGAATAATAAAAAATTTGCAGCACACACAAACTGTATCCACACAAAGGGTTATCCCAAATTATAGTATCAGTATTTATAAGATCTCCTTGACCCTTTTTATTTCATTCAAGAAGTGTTTGCGATAACGCAAACATCATTTAATACCTACACAAAAATTAGAGTCATACAGCTTAGAAGTTAAAAACAATTTTCAAATATTAATAAAAATGAGCCAGAAAGCCAGAACATTTTTATGTAAAAACGATCCAGATTTATTTTGTTATGTGTGCGGCCAATATATCACCGGGAAAAAACGGAAGTGGTTCTTAACTTCATTGCAAAAGTCATATCAAGATTGCTATAATATCTATCCGCACAATTTGAACCAGCATTGGACACCGAGTACTATATGCATTCCATGTCGATTGAATTTATCTATGAAGTCTTCTAACGTAAAGTAAGTATAAATTAATAGATTTGGAATATTTTATAATTACAATATTTCTTAATTAAAATTTGAATTCTTCATATTCCTGATTTCAATTTTTTTTTTTTCATTTTACAGACGACACTTGGAAATTTTGAAGCCTATGCTATGGAGAGAAACAGCGAACCACGCATCCGAGTGTTATTTTTGTTTAAGTACAAAAAGCGGTTTTGGAAAACATATGCGATGGTCTTACCCCACGAGGTCTGCTGATGGGTTTACACTTGCAGTTCTACATTCACAAGAAATAGAATATGCTCAAGATCGGGGTGCAAGCTGTAGTCATGTGCTTTCATCTTCACCAGGACACTCAACCTCAAGTATGTCTTACCAATCAGATATGTCAGATCCAGCACTACCATCTACAGCTGAAAATGACGAGTTCATCCCACACAAACATTTCTCGCCGAGACCATGGAATCAAGATCAGCTTAATGATGTAATTAGAGACCTTGGATTGTCGAAAAGATCTTCTGAATTACTTGCGTCCCGGATGAAAGAAACAGGTCTCATAACTAAAGAAACTAAAGTTTCGTATTACCGTACTCGAGAAAAAGACTTACTTCATTATTTTGCTGAAGAGGATGACTTTGTGTACTGCACAGATATTTCTGGTTTGATGACTGCCATGGGCTTACAGAGATATGATTCAAACGAATGGCGTTTATTTATCGACTCATCAAAACGCAGCTTGAAGTGTGTCCTTTTGCATAATGGAAATAAATTTCACTCCTTGCCGATCGCACATTCAACCAAAGTAAAAGAAGAATACTCTGTAATTGCATTGGTCATGAAGAAGATAAAGTATGATGAACATAAGTGGGTAATTTGTGTTGATCTTAAGATGGTAAATTTCCTCTTAGGCCAACAAAGCGGCTTTACAAAATATCCTTGTTTTATATGTTTATGGGACAGCAGAGCTAAAACAGAACATTGGAAGAGAAAACAATGGCCTTCTAGGGAAACACTAGTTCCAGGTACGCCAAATGTTATAAATGTGGCTCTAGTGCCCCGAGATCGCATCATATTACCCCCTCTTCACATTAAACTTGGTCTGATGAAACAATATGTTAAAGCACTTAACAAAGATAGTGAATGTTTCCAGTATATTTCAAGGAAGTTTCCCAATCTAAGTATGGAAAAGCTGAAAGCAGGCATATTTGATGGCCCACAAATTCGCAAATTGGTGAACGATACTGAATTTGGCAGTTCAATGTCAGAAATTGAGAAGAATGCATGGGATTAGTTTGTATGGGTTATTCAAAATTTCTTAGGCAATAACAAGGGTGATGATTACGTTGCGCACGTTGAAGAGATGTTAACTCACTTCCAGAATCTTGGATGCAACATGAGCATCAAAGTACACTACCTGCACAGTCACTTAGATCGTTTTCCTGAAAATCTAGGAGACTTGAGTGAAGAACAGGGCGAACGATTCCACCAAGATATCCGGACAATGGAGGAACGATACCAGGGTCGCTGGGATGCACACATGATGGCTGATTTTTGCTGGAGTATTCAGAGTAACACTTCGTTATTCAACAATAGTAGAAAATCGACTAAAAGAAAATTTCAGAGTTTGTAGTTTATAATGCATATTTATTTATTTATTTTCTTGTTTTATTTATTATAATAAATGTGAATAATAAAATATAAATTTTCTACTATTTAATTTATTTATTTATTTACATTTAAGCTCATCCAACACAAATGTCTTTCCGAAGAATAGAATCAGTATATTCTAGGTAGGGTTTTGCCAAAAAATACACGAATGTTACTATGTAATGCATTTTTGATGTGAAAATTTGTACATAGCATGGGGAAAATGTTTTCAAAATTCAATCAATCGAAAGAAGAACATTAACTACTCAATTTTATGTATATCAGACAAAAAACTAAAATTTGGTGAAAATGAGCGAATTCACTTAATTGTGAATAAATTCGAAAAAAATCAATCGATTTTTATGATCGATATCTCATTTTGTTCCTATTACATGTGGCTTTGCGATAAAGCAATAAATCTGAAGGATTTTTGCCGTTTTCGATTTTTTATGATTTTTTTTAACCAAAAAAATTTGCTATTTTCACGTAAAAAAATATTTTTTCCCTCAATTTTTTATTATAACTCCAAAACTACTGAGCCGATTGAAACGCAATATATTAACGGATTAAAGGCTATGTAAATTTCAGTTTTTCTAAATTTATTTGAATAATATCGGACTAATTTTTTTTTAGTTATCATTAATTATGTGGAGACACGTCTAAAAAAATTTATAATTTTAATTAAAAATTTTTTAAAAAAAAACCTCTCCATAGAATTTCAAAATTGAACCATATTTGTACTACTGGGACCACAATACATCAAAATTGTATAGTGGTTTTAAAAGCCCCTAAAATTTTTTCAAAATTGTTGCCTTGTGTAATAGAAAAAAATCGACAAAACTATAATAATCTCCCAAAATGAAAAAAATCGTCAAAAATGGAAAAAGTCACCAAAATTGGAAAACAAAACGGAAAAATAAAAAAAAGCTAATATCGTATTATTTCAAAAACTCGTCAACATTTAAACAAACAATTAAACAAATTTTAAAATCGTCAAAATTGAGAAATAAAAATCAACGTTTTAATTCGTTCGACGAAACTCAAAAAAATAATTGAAATTGAAGAGTACAAAAATTAAAATATATTGCAAAAAGAGCCTAAATTTTAAAAAAATCCCAAACTATTGAATGCAATATTGAATACATGTTCTAGAAACTAAATCCGCTATCATATTAGAGTTACCACAAAATTGCATTTATATATATTCCAGAGCACCGTGTACAATGCATCTAATTAGCAAAAATCTAAATTATTTATATACAAAGATGATGTACTTGGTAAGAGTCACATTACCAAGTACATCATCTTTGTATGTAAATAATTTAGATTTTTGCAAATTAGATGCATTTTACACGGTGCTCTGGAATATATATAAATTTCAGAAGTCAGATATGTCTTGATCATATTATATATGATAATATATAACTATTTGTAAACGGTCCTGCAAAACTTCTTGAGTTTTAATCATATTAAAAATTCCTCACAATCGTGAACATTTTTTCTTTGAAATACATCTTGTGGTAAATACTAAGATTTTTAATTTTTGAAACTACAACAGTTTTTAATACCCTGTTAAAAATTTACATATGAACACATATGCTTCATACATGTCCACATGCATCCATACATGATTCATATCTGTTCATAAACCATTCTTATATATTTATATGAGGAATCATAAATGTTCCTCTGTGTGCATTAACGAAAACTCATCCATGAAGTAATTCGAGGTCATACATGTCCATATACCACCATTTAGGATTCATATATGTTGATAAGAGTTCATATGTGATCATATATATAAATATTACCTCAATTTTCATTAATGTACACATATGTATTGAAATGTTAATGTATATAAACGTACATAAATGTATGCATATATGTTGATTTTTAGCCGGTTAATACAATTTCTTTATTTATTCATGTTTCAATTCACAATATTGTTGTTCATGCGACTCGTTTTTATTATTTAATTATTCAACAATAAACTACTAATTAGTTGTTGTATGAATTATTTAAAACAGAATTTTCTTTATTGATTTAACATCGTTCGGTTAATTAGTAGCACAACAATATTAAATTGAAATTGTTAAAATTAAACGTATAATTTATGTTGAAAACATGTGCAATAAATTATGTTTCATTTGTGTTGCAAACTCAAAAAAACTTTGAAAGCGAAAAGTTTTAAATGATTTATTCTGGTCAATAATAATTTATTTTAAATAATAAATACATGATTATGAGGCATTTAGCATTAAATAGTTGTTTTAAAGTTTTGCAAATTGTGTTAACTTATCAGTAATACTTCAATTATACTACAACCAAAAACTAGTAGTTTTTGAAAACTTCTAGTTTTTGTTGAAAAATTTGTATGGAATTTGACAAGTAAATACAAGGTGTGTTCAAAACTACTATTGCCAACCGTACCAATCAAATAGTACTGGCAAACCACTGCTATTTTTGTAAAACCCACAATGTTAGAAATTACCAAAGGCACAACTAATATTGTACTAGGAAAACACTATTTGTGTGTTTTGCCAGCACCAGCCGCAAAATGTTTTGCCAATATTGTTTTTAAAAATATTACAACTAATTAGAAGCAGTTTTATTAGTTTTTTGTTTTTATATACATCGAGATTATTTTTATGTTATTTTTTATTTATAACCTCCGTATATTTACAAAAATAAAGAAAATCAAATATATTAGTTAGGATGATACTAGTATTTCGATCTGGCTAAAGATCTCATCAGCACCCGAAGTTTTAGAAGAGATCCTCCATAATAGGCAGAACTTTAACAAATCATTTAATCATTAATTTTGCTTCATTCTTGTCATTTTTATTTTATTATATTTCTCGCATTAAAATATGATGTATAAAACTAAGACCGAACTGTATTGCTGTTTTTTAAATGTGTTTTATTAGACATATTTCTCAAAATTAATTTATTTTCAGCAATTTTAAAAGAACACAATTTTTTTTTAACGTTATGCCTATGGTGGCAAGTTCGGTTAAACCAACGGTTGGCCACTGTTATCAATCGGGTAATAAGACGTGTAATAGTGCTTGCCAACTGTATTTTTGTCGATTGTATTTTTTTTTTTTTTGACGTTTATTTAAACAAACTTAATATACTTAAACTATAAATAAACAAGTAGTATATATATTTACATCTTATTATACACAGTCCCATATTCGGGCGCTTAAGTACATTACATATGTATATCAATATAATAATTTATTCATTTTTTGGAATTTAATATTTTTTTATTACACTATATGTTAATATTTGCATTTAATATAAATGATATGTAAAGAAAAAAGTTTGAAAAAACCTTACTTTTTTATTGCAAGAAGATAAAAGCTACAGTCAAGGGGTAAAAAGAATTGAAAAATTACTCAGTGAGCCACCAATATTTTTTTATATTCAGGTTTGGAATCATATTTCTGTCCCTTAGGTAAATACTAGTGTCAAATCTGCAATTATCATTTGTTAGTTGGTTACTAGTTACAGCTTTAATATTGGCCCGTCTATAAATATGGTATACTATAGGAATGCCACTTTCGTTTTGAATAAAACCTTTGCTATCGAGGTATAAGAAGGCCTCAGGAGGGACATATCCACTTTGTAAAGTTGAATGTATATATTCCTCATTGGCATAATAAGGAGCCATAATTAAATTATTTTCATAGCATTCTAAACTTTTGTTAATGTGGTTTCTTATCAGGTGTATGATGAAATTATCAATTCTGCTTATTTCTGCAGCTTTATATAACTTTTTGTTTGATATATATTTTAGGTAGTTACTATTTGAAGATCTGTATAGGGATGTGCAGGCTCTCAGACATTTTCTTTCAAAAACTCTCATTTTTTCCATATAAGATGGAGATATGTTGAACCAAATTTGGCAACCATATGCTAAATAGGCCTTATTAAGGATTGGTACAATATAAGTTTAACCTTAGGCGTAATGTGCTTTGAAAAAAACAATTTTTTGTACATTAAAAACGCATTTCTTGCTTTTGTTAACTGAATATTGATATGATTGTTGAAATAAAGAAATTTATCTAGATGAATGCCTAAATATTTAACCGTTTGTTTATTTGGAATAGTGATATTGTAATTAGATTTTATACCAAAAGATTTCCATTTTTTTTTAATATTGTTGTTGCATTTTCCAACCGGATGCCGAAAAAGTATAGTTTCGCATTTATTAGTGTTAATTTTTATTTGCCAATTATTAGCATATTCTTCAACATTTTGAAAATAATTTTGTAATTTTGCATTAATTTTTTCAATATTGTTATCAGCATGATATATGATGATATCATCTGCAAATCCAATTATATTATCAATCTTGTTTAAAAGATCATATATGAACAAATTAAAAAGTATTGGAGAATTGACTGTACAATGCTGCAAACCATTTACTATTATAAATTCCTTTGTGCTGATTTTATTCTTATTACAGACCACAAATGATTTATTATTTAACATGTTATGAATGAGTATAATTAAATAAAGTGGGAATTTACACTCGAACAATTTATATATTAAGCCTGGGATCCAAATGTTATCGAATGCCTTCTCGAAGTCAATTAAACAAGCCCCTGTGCAAAACGATTTGTTTAAATTCCAATTCACATTTGACACAAGTAAATGTATCGCATGAATTGTAGAATGTTTAAATTTAAAACCAAATTGCTTATGGCTTTTTATATTAGAGCTCTCAAAATGTTTAATTATATTGTTATTAACGCAAATTTCAAAATTTTTACAAATGTTCGGTAGTAAACTTATTGCACGCAATTTTTTGGATTACTTGTATCCTTATCTTTTTTTGGTAAAACTACAATTTTTGCTTTTTTCCATGCATGAGGAAAGTATGAATTATTGAGCATATTATTAAAAAGAGTGCAATATTCAAGAATAATATCTTCAGGTATGTTTTTCAAAACAACGTTAGGGATATTATCAATACCACACGATAACTTATTTCTTAATTTACTGAAAATGTAGATTATGGTGTTTTTTGTGATAAATATTTCATTAGTAAGAGATTCATTAAAATCATTGGCCTTATTGTTCTCACTAAACGTTGTTATTGTAGACCGATTGCTTTCATACTCGATTTTAGTATTTAAAAAACTCGAGAATTCCCCGTCAACTTTAATATGTATTCTGTTTTCAGAATCAAGTTCCTTAAAGAAGTGAACAGATTCTATAAAAGCACCAATTAAGTTTAAGACTTGTTCATCGTCCCTTACAACAAAATTGTTTTCCTCCTTCTCTATTTCTTGTGAGTTAATGCCAGCATTTCTTAGCAGCCTTTCATCTTCTTGACAGATTTTTAATATATTAATATCTAATGACTGTGAGGTTCTAAACTGTTTTTTTACTTCACTAAACATGTTCGATTGTATTTTTCTGCCTGGGGTGCTCTCAAGATTGTTAATCCCACGTTCTGCTAACGCATAACCGACTATCGCCGACTCGTTGCCAACTCTGTGCCGATTGTATATATCTGCCTGGGTTGTTGTCAAGATTGTTATTAAAACGTTTAGCCAACACTGTGCCGATTGAATTTTTTGTCTGGGTAGTTTTTTGCTATTGTGTGAATGCAGTAAAAATGTAATATAACGTTTTAACCAAATTCAAAAAATTGTATACTACAAGACGTATGAGTGATATTAATTACTTAAACTTAACACTCATACGACGTGTAGTTCACACGTTTGTGTTAATTCAGTAAAAAAAGATTTGATTTGTATGTAGATGAGCTCAATGGGGAAAATTAAAAAACTAATTTGAACGACTACTAGCTTTTACGATTTCAAAATTTATGTGGTGTTACTTTTGTTTATTTTAATTTTTTTTTAATTTATTTTTGACAATATATTACAGCACTACAATCAATGAAGTGTTTAAAAACCAATTTGCATAAAGGTTGTTTTAATTAGTATTAGCTAGGGTATACAAATTACTCGGCTTTGGTTTTGTTCGAGTAAATGAGTAACTCGATTTTGAGGTTTTTAACTTACTCGGTTAATCGAATAAGATTTTAATATTACTCGATTAACTCGATTAACTCTAATAATTTTATTTTATTAATTTTTCGTTAAAAATACATAAAAACACACAAAAAATAAAAAAATAGGAGTTTCAAAAAGTATTTTTATCAAAATTAATTAATTTAAACTAAAAATACGTTCTTAAATAATATACAATTAGTGTGTTTTACTTTTTTTCTTTCGTTTTCATAAAGATCGACTTTAAGCATTTTTTGCATATATCAAAAATAATATGGCAGTCATTGCCTTGGAAAAATATTAAGAAAAATTATATTACTTTTTCGCCGTCATTAAAACCTGTAACACCAAAATATGATGAATTCAGGTTATTCGATTTTGCAAAAAAAAAACGTCATTACAATCTAATGGTTTTAGGATTGTTGCAATTTGTTGGGTTGAATATTTAGACATACCAAAATGTTGCTTCATTTCTTCAAATCGCATCTTTTGGTCTAACATTTGTTTTAGTTTCGAAGTCTACTTAAACTAACCCTTTATTTGAGTATCATAATCACAGAAGACAAATATGCTTTTTCGCCATTTTTAAACATATTTGATTCTTTTTTTGCCACTTTTTTTTTTTTTTTTTTTTTTTTAAAAAAAGAGAAGCAACACTCACGAAATACTTCCTATTAATTAATGTGTTGCTTTCTTTGGAAAGGGGATAGTGAAGAGATGAAAGGTGGTGAAATATGAAGGGCTTCAAACATGGCAACACTGTAATTGCACGAGATGGTAAGTCTTAGAACAGTTGTTGCTCGCCACCTGATGTAGAGTTGGCGAATTTATTGAAGCTTTTTGTTTCATAGCCCTGATTCATTATTTACTTCGGTGTGGTTAAGTGCTATGGGAACACCGAAGGTGGGCGCAGCGATACATATAAGTGATAGAAAACTCATATATATTATTTTTCTAAATTGATGTTGTCGTCACCGGGAATCGAACCCGGGACCATCCGTGTAACAGTCCAACACGCTAACCATTACACCACAACGCCCACTTCTTAAATATAATTTGCTTTAAATGATTTTTTTATAAATATTTTTTTTTACTTTTTCTTTTAAAAAGTGCAAATTTTACCTTTCTGCAGATTTGCTATTTTTTTTTAGCTTTTCTCCAATTTTTTTTGGCAATAAACACAACGGATTTTGTCATATTTTGTGTTCTCTGATCATAATGTCTCTAATTGTTCAAGGATAATTAAAAAAATATATAAAAATGCGATATATTAGGCATAGATATCGGTGGGGAACGTTTTTTTTTCTCTAAAATAACTAAAGGAAAATATTTTTTGTGAAAGGCGTGGTGGAGAAGAATGTGTGTATTTTCTAAAAATCATAACTACATTGTAAATTTTCAATTTTCTGAATCAGACTGCGCAGTTTCTGGTATTGAACCTTCGTCAGTGACCGTGTTTTTTTTTTCGAATATTGAATATTGAATAATGTAATATTTGTTATGTTTTTTATTTTTTCGATTGCGTCTATATGAAATTTTCTGTGCAATCACTGACCGTGGTATATATAAACTGATTTCTAATGCCACATGCACTTGCACTACACGTTAGACAGAGCGCTTTAGCCCACTGATCTATCGTCAGGTCGAGTTTTGTTGTGATTAAAACTAGTTTTATTCAATACACGGTGTTATTTATTCTTGCATACATAATCTCAGAAGTACAACTCCAACAACACAACAGTTCTATTTTTAGAAACTTACCTCACTCTAATGTCCACTGTTTTCCCATATATTGTAAGTGATGCCACATCTATGATATATTCTTTGTATATTCGATAGATGACGCTTACGTAGTTAGGGAAGAATTGCCAGAGAGCAAAGTTTGATTTTTGTTTGAGTTTAAATTTTAACGTCTTTTTCAGACAATTGCAATTAATACTATAATTAATATGCAATTTTATTTAATTTTAATTGTGAAAGGCTTGGTAGAGAAGAATGAGTGTATTTTCTAAAAATCATAACTACATTGTAAATTTTCAATTTTCTGAATCAGACTGCGCAGTTTCTGTTATTGAACCTTCGTCAGTGACCCTGTTTTTTTTTTTTTTTTTGTGAATATTGAATAATGTAATATTTATTATGTTTTTTATTTGTTTGATTGCGTCTATATTTTTTAATCAGTAGAAAGTTGCCCATCTTGTGGTGCCACGTACGAAAGTTATATCCCTACTAAAAAAAAGTATTACATTTAAATTAAAACGGTAACTGCCAAATTGTTTTTTTTAATACAAACAATTTAATTTATTTCTATAGCTTTAACTGAAATAGAATAAATTTGTAATTACTCGGTTAACTCGATTACTCAAACAAAATTGTTCGAGTTATTCGTTACTCGAAATTGGCCATTTTAATTTACTCGAACAGTTGTTCGACTAAAATTAATCGATTAATCGAGTAACCGTTAACCGATTGAATACCCTAGTATTAACACCATCTGTGAACAAATTAATGATATTTGGGCAGCGATATAATGAACACAAGAAAAATCGAGCAGCAAAAAAATTTATTCATTATATTATTCGGTTTTCATTATTGGTTCCATTAACGTCCTGCAACTTCGGTTTTTTTTACTTTTCACATTTCTTTGCAGTTGCATTTCTTGATTTAAATGTCTTTTTGATTAATCTCAAAAATCATGTGATGAATAAAATTATAAAATTCATAGCTTCATGCCGATGCACTCTCTTTCTGACTGCTCTTTTATGACTCATAAAATACTTTAAATGTATTTTGAGTAATTTATGAGTCATTTATGATTAATTTTTCAATCATATGTCAGTCAGTTGGTTTCTATCCACTTCAGTGTCTCTCAATCTGCCCTCTTTTTATTTGTTCGTAAACTCGCACCGATCAAATAAAAACAAGTTGCTGGAATTTAAAAGTTTAAATTAATGTTTATTATGTTTTTGAATAATAATTTAATAAAATGTTTATTTAACGATAAAATAAGCAAGATCAAATTAAAATACATAAAATTTTAATAGAACATAACAAAATGTACACTCACAAGGACTTTTCCACAAAAAATCAACAGTTATTTAAAAGTTTAATCGGTAAAGTTGGTTCAATGGAATATACAGTTAAATTAACAAAGAAATATATTTTTTAACTTCCTGTCTGTTATTCAATAAACAAACTAAACAAAAATACGGACTTTCCGTAGTAGTTAAAATATTCAGTTAAAATTTTCTATTTAAAACAAAAACTTGTTATGTTATATTGAGTATTGAAATAAACGAAAATCTATTGTTTTTATGGATTTTGTCAATTAATTTTTTAACAGTTGAAAATAAACGAAAAAATACAATTGTTTTAAACAAAAAGTAAGTAGTCCTGTTTTTACCTGATTTTCAGTTAATTTAATGTGTATATTCAGTAGTCTTTACGAAAAAAATATTGTGAGTGTAAGCAAAATAAAAGTGAGTGTTTTCAGCAACAATTTTTTTTATCAACATGTTGCAATTATTTTTAGTGTAAAAAAATATTTTCATTTGCTTACCCAAGTTTGGTATTTTGTTGAGAGGCGTATGAAGTGTAGTCTTTCTATTTGTATAGACTCTTTGATGTCAGTGTTGAACAAAGTTTAATTAAGCTCTTAAAAAAAAGAGTCAATTATGATTTATTTATGACTCGGAAATTTTAGCACTATTTTAAAGTATTTTATCAGTCATAATTTCTGTGCACTTAGAAATGTGTTGGCTGGGTAATCCTAAAAACATATATTAAAAAAATTAAAAATAAATATTTATTAACACACTCTAATGCTTCAAAACCATAAAATTAATCAAAAAGAGGTATTTCTATATTTTCACAATGTTGGATAGAAAATTCGCAGCCATTTAAGTTCGGGCATCATAGAGTAAAGTTATATTCTCGTAAAGTTTGATTTACCTTTTAGTGCACCTAAATAGTTGGTGTGGAATGGTTCATATGTATTGTAAATAATAGAAGAATCAATAAATAATACTGGAAATTTTGCAATTTTGCATATTTGATATTGTTTTGTGATTTTGAAACAATAAATACTCTTTAAATAAAAACCATAAATGCAGAAATTGCTGATTTATAAGAACTACACTTTGTTTAGAGTATTTAAAACATACCCTGCGGGAAACGAATGGTCGATTGATCCAAAGTGACAAATCTGTGATATATGCTTTGGGGGCACGTCACGAAATTGGTGAAACCAAAATGGTGGTGCACCAAAAAAGTGTTAATTTAGATAAAATGTACAATCACGTGACAATAGTTATGGTGACAAAACATTCACTGGTTGGTACCAGATATATCGTGTAACTGGAGAAAAAGTAACATAACATCAAAGTGTACTGAAGCAACTAGAGTCGTTCCACTTGAAGTTGCAACTGGTCATTGAGCTGGTTCAACACCGTTAGCAGTGGATGAAAACATGGCAATTAGTGCCAAAGGATTCAATCCCTTGACTGCTACACAGCAGACATAACACTGAAGGAATTTTATCTGTACCGAATATGTGACAGTAGAAATGAAGACGTAACACTTCACTGGTTTGAAAGAACTGAACACGGAACCATGACCAGGGCTGCCAGATATGGCAATTTATTTCCAAACGTCGCGATCTTAAACTTAGTTTTTTGTTGGGTATTGACAAAATAAGCTAATTATAAAATTGATTTTTGTTGTGCCTTTTTTAAGGTTTTTTTGAACAGGGGGTAAGACACACTGTTTTGGGAAAGTGGTTCCGGTTCCGGTTTTGGTTCCGGACAGGCTATTTAGCAACTCGTGCATAATATGACATACACTGAATAAAAACTGACAGGTTACTTGCTAATTACTTTTCCCATGCCCGGAGACATGTACCCCTTAGACCAGTGCAGTGGTACGTCTCAAAACTATTTCAGTCAAACTACCCCTGTTACAGAACACATTGCGCTTAATATGTGACTAGGTTTCCTTCAGAAATTGTTCTCCAGTTCAATGGTTCCCACTGGTTCTGTCACATATCACATAAATCTTAAAATGGTCTTACTTTGACACTACCTACTTCTAACTTGTCCCGTAGCATATTCATTTCAGTCGGTACGGTGATAGGTTGCATTGGTCAAGTTGTTCGCCACGTTACACAGTACTTCACAGGTAGCAAATTGTCACCTCCTATGACAAGCCCATGTTAAAAGTACCGGTCACTTTCATATAACAGAACCGAAACCAGGACAGGTTCATACACACAAAATTCTAGTCACATGGCCATACCAGTGACTGTTCCATTTCCCGCAGGGTATGTACAGCGCTTAATTTTATTTTAACGGTTTTGAACATAGAATATTGAAATGACTGATCGTGAGAATGCACTAATTGTATACAATATTAAAAAGTACCACAAGTTAATTGTAATAAATGGTCTAATTAAAAACAAAGCAGCGGAAGTTATTCAACGGCTAAAATTTTAAATAAATTTGTATTTAAAAAACAAGAGTTGGATCAAATATAGCGCCCGTAATTTGTTAATGATAATTTTGATATCGCCTGGTTTTGTCAAAAATTCACTCAAGAGAGGTTTTTTAAAATTTAAATTAGCATGTTCGATATTAAGTTATCGTTGGATATGATTTTAAGGTCGCTCAAATCTATTATTGAATAAGATTTTGAAAGTTTAAAATGGCGGGTTCAAAGTAAAGGACACGCTTTTGTTAAATTAGTTGGCTTCATTTTTAATTAACAGTAAAAGAGGTTTAGAGATCGTTAGATTAAAATCAAAATAGGTTTTAGAAATTTCCAAATGGCGACTCCAATTGGCGACTCCAATTGGCGACTATTATAATACATTTTGTTGGCTTTATGGTGGCTGATCCTGAAGAGAGGTGTTTGAGGTCGGAGAAAGCCATTAGAAGGCTGGTTTCGATAACACTGTGCTACACAGAACCCTGTCTACACAGGAAAATTACTCGTCAAACAACCTAGTATAGGTTGTAAGTCTAGCTGAGTGTATTACAAAACCGGTTTCCAAAGTTGCAATATAGGGTAGCAGGTAGGGTAGAGGTTTTACCACTGGGCCCCTTCCGATTTTCGCTGCATTTAAAAGAGTTATTAAACTGTTCCTTTCCAAAGTTTGTGCAGTTATTGATCATATTCCATGTCACCAAATTTTTGACTTGTGCTTCACATATTGTTGCGGCAGTGTTGCGAAGTATTTTTACAAATCCCCCTAAATTGTCCTCAAAACCACCCCAGATTTACTCAACTACCAAAGAAGATCACTAAAAATTATTTTTCCTAAATCCTGGTCAATTATTTAGTTTTTATCTAAAATTCTTTGAATACAAATTTTAAAATACACTAATTTCCTTCTGAAATTTTGTTTTAACAGAGCTGTAAAGTGAATTAAATTTTTTTTTAGTTGGTTCACAAAATTGTCAGAATACTAAATTGTATATGTTTGGATATTGAGGTAGTTTAATGTAGAAATTAAATTGTTAAGGAAATGCTTATTTTTATTTCATATTTAATATAAAAAAATAAAATTTAAATGCAATAAATTTATTTTATAATTTTAATATCCGCTGCAAAAAACAGCGAAAAATGTTTCCGGAAACATTTACAAATAGGAAGTTTTTAATGTGATATTTATTTTCGTTTTATTGCTTAAAATTTTGTGTCAATATATTTAACTACTACATGTGCGTATGTCTACATACGTGTTCATTTACTTCTAGTGCACTCAAAAAAAAAGTCAGTAACATTTTCTTGTAGAAAACTTGCTAATATCAGTAAAAGTTTTGCAAACTAATTTGTTTGCTGATATTAGGAAATTTTCTGCACAAATCCTCCCAGCAAAAATGTTGCTGACTTTAATGACTTTTTTTGAGTGTAGTATAAGCTAACAGTAGAGAATGTATGTGTAGTAACAAACTACAGCTAGCACATATTGCTGGTCATATGATGATACTTCGTAACTGACACTGTTTTACTAAAATGTAATTATAAGGTGTCAGTTTATTACAATAAATATGTATTATTTTGGACGTTTACTTTTAAGGTACACTTACAAAAATCAATATTGTTTCCAAATTTTCAATAAATGGCACAAATTTCTCTTCTAATACTGTAATGCATGTACTTAGATGAATTCATTCTGGTGGTGGAAAATACCAAATCAACCATACCGTCGAAACAAGAAGCTCGTCAAACCATTAAGGACCAGCCTCCGAAATTTCTTTTTGAAAAATATCGTAGTTCCTTACGTAGATAGTTGTGAAAACCATCTGGAAAATCAAGATTGAACTTTTTCTCAACAGCAAAAATCATCTTTAAAATAAATTTATGTTTAAACTGTCCTACCAACAACGGCGATTGTTGACTACCAGTTAATTTTCAAATTTCTTTTATCGAATTGAGTGATTCCATGTAATATCACCGTGAAATTTATCGATGTTTTCCGATTTTGATAAAACGTTGTGAGTGTATGCGGTAGTGAACGCAAGTATTAAAGAATTTTTTTTTTTTTTGAAAACTCTGGCAACCCTATAGCTTGAAATTGTGGGGTAGGGACTTCACTTAAAAGGTCATAACTTTTGATGTAAAAAAAATATCGACAAATTTATTTTTGCATAAGAACGGCTAAGTTTTGGGGTATAAAAAAATTTTTACACATTTTTTAAAAATACAAGGTTTTGGAAAAAAAACTTTAAAATCAAGTTTTGGGAAAAATCCATTTTTAAAATTTTTATACAAATAGCTACACATGTGTTCTAAACACACGGAAAATTTCAGAGTGAAAAGCTCCTTACTTAGTGAGATATCAGAAAAAATGTAGAAGTATATGTACACCAGAAAATGTTTTTTTTTTCAATAGTAGTTTTTCAATAGCAACAATTAAAAAAAAAATCGCATACACTCACAAAATTTTATCAAAATCGGAAACATCGATCTTGGCAGAGACATCAGCTTTTTGCGAGTTATTCTCTGGAAATCGTTTAAAGGCATTTGAACGCTTTTACCTTACATACATCGATTATCTGATTGAGACTCTTTATTGAGTTGCTGGCACAGAAAGCTGTTTTTTCGGCCCGCTTGTTTTATTTTTATCATAAGCACTCGGATTATTTGCAAAATTTTCGACTACCAAATGTGAATGGTTTATTTTTCTAGCAATTTCCCGAAAACATTTTACCTTCTTCAGAATCACTTAGATATGAAACACGCGCCATTTCATTGAAAATTTATTAAAATTGCATAATAAACCAAAAATAAATCTTTATTTTTTTTATTTGCTATTCGTCTTTGTTTATCGCCATACAGTGAACTCTCAAAAACGTGAACTAATTTGTGCAATGGGTGTTCGCGTTTCAGATTTTGTTCACGTTTGTGATTGGAATTTTTTTAACTATTTTACTACAGAATTGATCCAATTACAATAAATTCTATTCCAAGTACTTCAGAAACAATCATTATGTTGATTATTTAACAAAAAACTAAAACATGAAAAGATTTTGAATATTTTTCTACTGAAAAATTCTTAAATTCAAACATAAATTTTTAGACAAAATTTTTAAATATTCAGACATTTATTTGCCTATAAAAATATAAATATTTTAAGACATTTTTCCTATTAGAAAACTTTCTGATTCTGGGACTTTTTTAAATAGACCAAATTCAAAATCTAAGACAATTTTTGCATTCCCCAATTTTTTGATTTTAATACGTTATTGATAAAGGGTCCGCCATCTAACGTTTTTTTTTTTCAACTAGTGCTTATTTCGTGAATGGTAACACTTAGCTCATGTCTGATTTGACAGATAATTAGTTTTATCCTTCCGCTGAACGAATATGGTTGTGTATACGCTTGAACAACGCTGGGAAATATTGCGAAATTACTTTGAAAATCATGGTAATGTTGCAGAATGTGTGCGAAAATTGCGTACGGATTTTGGAAGAAGAGAAGCTCCGTCAGCTCCGTATGTTCGTTATCTTGTGAAAAAAGTGAAAAAACTGGCATCCTCATCGATAAACCAAAGCGTGAAAAGCCAAAAACAGTGCGTACACCCGAGAATATTGCTGCTGTGGCAGAAAGTGTGCGTGAAGCGCCATCAACATCAACCATCGCCATCAACATGTGCTTAAAAATTGGACCGATCGTGTAGGCTACTGCATGGCCAGCCGAGGCAGCCATTTGAATGAAATTATTTTCCATTATTAACCGAAAGGATTGTACTTTCAAATAAAAAAAGAAATTTGAGAAAATATTCAGTAGTTTTTTTTATATAGCATTTTCAAACAAAAAAAATTATTTGACGGACCCTTTATTTAACAGTTCTAAATTTATAATACATTTACTATAAAAATAACTGTAAATTCTATTTAAATTTTATTCTACACGTTTTAAAAGAGTTTTGATATAAAAAATTCTTAAATGCGGAGACACATGAAAAAGAGTTTTTCTGTTCACGTTAGAAAATGTGTTTACTATAACAACATGGTAAAATTATTATTCGGGGATTCCCCAAATTACTAAAATTTTGAAAAAAAGAAACATTTCCTATAAAAAAATTTGTTCACGTTTAGAGCTATTTAACTTTGTTCACGTTTTGGAATAGTCAATGTAAAAAAAAGTGTTCATGTTTCTGGGACGTTCATGTTACTGGATGTTCACGTTTCAGCGAGTCCACTGTATGTGTTTATAGTTATGAAACACCAACAAAATATTATTACACAATTTTTCTCTTAAATCAATTAAGTAATCTCTTAAATTGTACACACTCTTGAAAACAGTTAAAAGTTTAAAAAAATGTTTGTAATATTAGAAAAAATAGCAAAAATCATTTGTAGTTATAGTTATGGAACGCAGTGTAATGCCCAAACATTTGTATCGGGACAAAATTCGGATAAAATTTTATCTAATATACATTAAATTATAATTTCTTTTTTTATCTAATTGCATCGAATTTGATCTAATTCGATACTATTTTATCGAATTCGATACAATTTGATGTATTTTAGATACAATTATATGTTCTTATTTTTTGGATCAAATTTGATGTCATCGCATATGAAATTTATATATAATTTGAAGTTGCCCCATATAATTTTTTTTTTATTTGGGTCGAGAATAAAATGACCTGCAAATTGATATACATTTGTTTTATATCCCCCAATTTTAAAATTGTTTATAGCAGATATATCAAAAAATGGAAATTTAGCTGATTTTTACGATTTATTAAGAACATAAAATAAATCCCGGGTTAACATTTTAATATGAAGTCGAATATAATAAATAGAGTTCGTCGTCCTTTGGTTTTGGGATATAATCACTTCTCAGGTGAAAATCGAATCAGTTACGAACATATATGATCACATATTAGCTAGTATATGATCATATATGGATATAACTGATCATATATGTTCAAATATAGTTCAATATATGATAATATATGTTATTATATATGGCCATATATGTTGGGATCCGAAATTTGAGGGTATATGGTCGTAATATCATAATACATGTTCATTTATGCTAATTTAGGATCATATACGACCATATACACTCAAATTTCTTATCCGAGCATATATGGTCATATATGATAACATATATGATCATATATTAAAATATATCAAATTCTCCATTAAACAATATATTGATATAGCAAAAATTCTAGCATCTGCCAGTTGAATAATAATAAATAGTATACTAAAAATTATAGTAAAATTTGTCAATATTTAACCATGTCATAACTCTAGAAAGTACCGTTCCGAAATTGAGCAAAAACAAAAAAGACGTTAGCTAGCTCCAATTCTTACAGAACAAACTACATTATGTTTACATATTTCGTGACAGCGAAGTGTCGCTTATGACTGTTATTCTTTAATGAATAACTCAATATCTTGGACACGCTTGAGCATGTATTATGCAGCGTTGGATTCTCAATTTGAAAGACTTTTATTAATATCCAATATCTATATATTTTCTTTGCACCAAAAAGAGTAATAGCGCAAAAAACCTAAATAGGGTTAGATTAGACCACCTTATTTAGGCCCTAAAGGTGAGATTTGCTAGGCAAAAAAATTGAATTTGAATAAGTTTTGGTCTTTTATACCATATTTAAATTTAAGTGCAATCGGATAATCCAAAGCAAAATTAAAAAAAAAAAATAAATAAATAAAAAAGCTTAAGCCAGATGGCTCGATATGGCTTATGTAGTTATGTATGGAGTAAGATTTGGAGACATACAATAATATAAATTTGCATATAAAAAATTTTGTCAATAAAAATTATCAGATGTTTTTGTATATAATGATATAAGAAGTAATGTGACTCCATTAAAAGTCATATTATATATATATGACTACATCGCTCATTTACTTCATTTACTGTCATAAGTCAAAAATGCGATTTTTGACTTAATGATGCAGATGTATCAGTTATATCATACTTTATATTGTGTAGAAATTTCATATTAATATCACGTATACTTTTCGATACAGAGGATAATATATTCTATTTTCTTTAAAGTGGGTGAAAAGAGTACACGCTTCATAGAGAAACTATGCTACTCACGGGTCTCTAGATAATTAGCGAATTCATACACAACTCTCACTAAGAGAAAAATACATTAAAACCCCCTATTTATAAAAAAAGTGACCAAATAAGTAGAGAAAAGGTCAAGCGAGACAGATATGGATTAAAAACTTTAAATAGTGTTTATTGAGTTATGTCAGTCTTGCAGTAAATGAGCGATATGTATCTATTTTTTCCCGTTATAAATTTGAAAATCTGCTATAAGGAGTCGATCTGGAATTTAGTCAGTTATTTTTTAAATTCGTTTAAAACTGCGAGCTGTAGGTAAATTTGCTCAAAAAAGTCTAATTTTGTCCACTGTGCCAGGGTCGCCGTTAAAAAAAAAAACGCTATTTTTTTTGTAAATTTCGTTTTAAAAATATACTTATTTCTCTAAGTGTATATCAAGAACATTAGTACATACAAAAATAACATGTGTGGTTAGTACAGGCATCTTGTAAGTGCAGCAAAAAAGTACGTGAGCATATATTTTTATGAACAAATAAAATGTGTAACGAAAGTTAATTTTGCTAAAAGCACATAGTGCAACATCCATTCGAAAATATTTTTATTACGACCAATTGTAAATGGTTTTACAACACGAAATAGACAAATAAATAATGCAAACAATTTTCAAAATATATCTTAAATTTTTAAGATATTTAAATTTTTTTTTAACATATTTTTTTTAGATGCCAGCTGTGATGAGAGTGATACAATCAGTACAACATCATCAACACCAAACACAACAAATATTCCGTACAACATTTTGAAACCAATTTTAAAACAACCACAACAAAATCAACAGCAACAACAACAAATACATGTTGTACAACAAAATTCTTCATCGACTATACAACCGAAATCAATATTAAAAGACAATAGTCAAAATCAGCAACAACAACAACAACAACTTCAGCAACAACAACAACTACATCGAAGTTTACCCCAACCTCCTAAAAATGCTGGTGTTGGTGCATTTCATACAAAAGAGTCGGCATTGCAAAGAATACAACAACAAAGTGGTTTGCTACAGGGTAGTCGAACAAATCTATCAAATTTATGTGGTGCAAATCCTTTAGGAACACAAAATCATTATTCATCAACACAATCAACATCAGCCGTACAAGTACAAGCCGGCAGCAGGAGGAACAACATCATATACCAGTACAACGGGTGCTAGTGGTGGCAACAACAGTAGCAACATGTCAGCAATAATCTGCAGTGGTATTAGTGGTGGCATTGGTGTTCCAAATCGAAGTTGTAGTACCTACAACATGAATACAATCGGAAATAGTGGTGGTAATACAATAACGAACAATGGCACATTTGCTACTGGTTCGGGATTTATGGAATTACATTCACCATCCCACTGTGCGGGCCGGGATTTAGTGGGTGGTTTTAATAAATTAAATGAAACTTTCATCAATACACATACAAATAGTTTAAGTACATCATCGACAAGAAATAATCTACAATCAATTCGTACACAAAAGTCGCCCATTTTAAACAGACGACGTTCATCGTCGATTGTAGCAAATCTTCTTACGGCAGATTTTTCCTACAATCAATCGTCGTCAATCGTCAGTAAATGTAAATGGCGTTACTGATACCACAAATATGTCCTCACTATCTCATAGTAATACCCGGTAAGTAACTTTTCTTTTACTTGTTTAACCTTTAAAATGACACAGTGCAACAAAAAAAATTGTGACTCAATTATTTTATAGCAAAATGAAAGCAGACCCTTAAACAAGCAAATCACTTTAAGGGGTTTCCAAATTAGCTCTCTTACACACAAAAAAAAATAATCAATTTCAATTACGAAAACCACCGAATTAATAACTTTAATTGCTGAAATTACATCAACAACGAAAATTGCTAATTCAATTAGAAATTGATAGCTCTTTAATTGAATTATTTTTAATTAAATAATAATAACTCATTTGATTAAAAAGTGATCAATATCATATACCGTTACAAAAACCAAAAAAAAAAAAAATTTTTGTTGCCATAGCAAACGTTTTTTTTTTTAAAGTGTTGTTGCCATAACAAATGCTTTTTTATAGCTTGCATTTTATAACATTGAATTCAAAACGGCATGAAATTCTCATTTAGTTAGCAGATTTATTTATACTTATGTGCACAAATTCACACAGAATTCGTTTTTTTTCTATTGGGTTATATCAAAATTTTGGATTTTTTCTTTGCAGAAATTAGCCCTTGTTTTGAAATCACAGAATTTTTTTTTGTTTAAAATAATTTTTATTTTATTTTTTGCAGAAAAAAAATTTCTGTTAAAAAAAAATTTAAAATTGTTATTAAACGAAATTAAACTTTAAAAAACTACATTATCAATTTTATGATAATGTTTTAGAATAAATAAATATTCAGATTTAAACAACTGAAACTAAGTTATTCAACTCAATAAACTAATAAACCTAATAAGAATTAATATCCAATCTAAATGATGCTTGATTACTAAGAAGAAAAGAATGGAGCTAAATTAATGATTAATATGTTTTTGGTTAAAGTTCTGCCTATTATGGAGGCTCTAACTTTTCTAAAACTTAGGGTTCTGATGAGATCTTTAGCCAGATCGAAATACTAGTATCAACCTAGCTAATATGTTTGATTTGCTTTATTTTTGTAAATATACGGAAGCTCGTTATAAATTAAAAAAAAAAATGAAATGAATTTAAAATATTTATTACTAATACCACTAAACATAAACATTTATAAAAAACAACTACATAAATATAACAAAAACAACAACAATATATTGATGTTTGCTTTTACGCGTTAATGTAAAAAAATGTCAATCAAGTTCCGAATTTATGTAAATATTTAATTGATTCAATTAATTTTTAATTGACAGCTTTGAAAATTTTCAACAAACCGATTTAATTGAAAAAAGTAAGGAAATATTTTTTTCTGTATTATTTGTCCCGCATCTTAATCAAAATTCCGCTTTTCCATATCTTTTTTTATATATCTTTTTTTATAAGCAATAAAGGTGTATTATATAAAGTTTTAATGTCAATTTTTTTTTGTATTAATTACACAGTGCAACACGAAAAAAAATAACCATATACGGACACCACTACGTGATAAAAGACTAAAAAAAAGACCCGTGTCTCCCAATTTTTCCCAAAGTCATCTCCTTTTTGTTTATGGGCCGCCAAAGATTTGGGGCCTCGGTATCATTTTCGCAAAAAAGTGATAATTTTCTCAGGCTCATATCTTGCAAACCGTTCAGAATTTCGATTTACTCTCTATGGCAAAGTTGTAGCTCTTTTCATAAAGAACAAAATTGCGAATATATAAAATCAAAAAAAACTTCACCTTCCAGATCAAAATCGCAAAAAACTTAAAAAAATTCGATTTTTTTTACCTTTTTTCCCGTGTTCAGGTCCATAGGTAGCAAACCGTTCAAAATTCAAGAAAACAATCAACTACAAAAAATTTACCTAAGATCTCAATAAACAAATTTCTAGAACATATAAACTTCCTGGGAATTGGGTTTGCTACCTATGCACCTGAACAGGAAAAAAAGGAAAAAAAAAAAATGAAATTAAAAAATTTTTCACTTTTGCGCGCTACCTAAACAGTGTTAAGAATCATCTCTAGGAAGTAGTATTATAATACTACTTGTTTTTATTTTAATTTCTCTGTATATAACAATTGAGGAAAGTATAAAAATACATACAAAAAATCAAAAAGGCTTTTCTTTAAAACCCTGTAAATCCGAGAGGAGTGAAGATAACTAAACGGGTCTTGAAGTGCTATAAAGTTAAAAGTAGGAAGTAAGTACTCTGTAATTGTATCTGAGAATTATTATGCTTTTATATTCATTAGCGCCGACACTGGAGTTCATTGAAAAACACAAAAAACCAATGAAATATGCTTTCAATACCACGTTATTTTTCGGGTGTATAAATTAAGTAAAATTTTATATTTTTGATAGAAACTATAATTTAACAGCTCAAACCACTACGCACAAAAACAAGACTTTTTAGTTATTTTATTTTGCGTGAACCGGTAGTGCCGTGTGCAAAATTTAAATCCTCTTGGATTTTGGGTTTTCAGACCCTAAATATCATTTCCAGTTAGTTTGAGTAAAATCTAAGATATGCCAGCTTTGCCGATTTGGTGATTTCGTACAGAATAACTCTATTAGAATATGATTTTTCTTTTTTTTATTTATTAATTTATTTCATTTATTATTTATAACATTAAAGGTGCCTCAGCGCCTTAAAGGCATTGTAGAGGCGAGTTGGCGTTAGCTATTACATATAGTTTACAATTATTATTATAATAATTATTATTATTATAATTATTATATTATTATTTGATATAATTAATCAAAAAATAGATATAAAAAGTATATAAAAAAAAAAAAATTTATAAATTGAATTTATTTTAATTTGTACAAGTGAGATCATTTCATACTTATACAAGTTCCTCAATATGTTGCAATAAATGATTCTTTAACATTGTTTTAAACACTAAAATCCTATTTACATTCATTATATTCGGTGGCAAATTATTAAACTCACGACTACCCATGTATTCGATACGCTGTTTGGTTGTTTCCAACCTACACCAAGCTACCGTTAAGCTCCCATTAGTCCTTGTGCTAATTGAATATTGATTGGTTCGAAAAAGTATTGTGTGATGTCCAATATTGTGGATGCACTTAAAAACATATGGCAACAATTGCATTTTATAAGTTACATTAATTAGTACTACGTATAATGAAATAGTTGGATGTCTGACAGGATGATTTGACACTAATTTTAAAGCCTTGTTTTGCAGGCGCTGACGTGATTTTAATTCAGTGCTCTTTTTGTAGGCATACAAAATAGCTTAATAATTAAAATGGCTTTGAATTAAGGCATTGTATAATAAAAACTTGGTGTTTCTATCAAATTTGTTTTAAACTTGTATAATATATCAACGGCTTGTGAAGTTTTGCCTTTAATATATTGGATATGGTCACTCCAAGCAAGGTTGCTTTCCAAGTGTATACCCAAATACTTCACTGTATGAACCTCCGTTACTTTACTTCCATCAACAAATACACTGAAATTAATATTGTGCAGATTATGCGGCTTGAATCTAATTAATTGAGTTTTACTTGCTTTGACAGCAGTATATGCTTTGACAGCAGTCTCATGTTTGTATTTTCCCAGATAAACCCAAATTTTTAATATCATGTAGATAAATTGTAAACATGAGAGGCCCCAAAACACTGCCTTGGGGAACTCCGCATTCGACATCACCAAAAGAACTTCTATGATTCTTTATTTGCACAAACTGCTTTCTGCTTGAGTGATAACTTTTTAAAAGAGACAGCTCATTACCACGAACACCACAGTATCATGATCAATAAGATCGAACGCTTTCGAAAAATCATAGAAAAATTATTTCGATGGAAAATTTACCCAGCAAAAAATAACCTAGATTTGGTAAGCAGTAACTACATTTGTATGCTTCCAAAATAGCGCTTCACCGCCTTGCATATAATAAAGCAATTATGGAATGCATTCTGTTGTGCTGCCCAAAATGCCTCCTATGAAGCAGTCAATAATGCTTACCATGAAACAATAAAGAATGCATACCATGAATCATTAATGTTGTCAACATACAAAAAAGTGCTTCTTATTGCCTAAGAAGACATGCATTTATTGCTTCTATGAGCACATGGAAGCAGCGCTTTACACCTGCTTAAAAGAGATATACCAAGTGGGACATCACGAACAAAAATCATGCCTTCTGAATTTGCTTTCGAAGCGCTTCGTATTTAAATAATGCCTTCCGGATGTGCTGCTGGGTAAGCACTATTTGATAATAGGGATGGTTATAAAAATGTATACTTGTTTTAGTAGTAAAAGTGTTTTTAAAGATACACATAAAAAAAAATCGAGTTTCGATTAAAAGTTTAATTGAATTCGGTCCTATTAATAAATATGTTGTATTAATTAATATCATATAAAACTATTTAACTTATTTAGTTTCAATTAAGATTTCAATCATATCTATTAAAAATGTTATTGAATATTGTTTTTAATTTCTAAAAAAGTTTTAGAAACTTACTAAAAATTCCAAAAAAATTTACAAAAAATTAGGAAAAAAATTTTACAAGTGTGATATAATTTTTATTAAAAATAAAAATTATGTTTTTTTCGACCTTTAATTGTTCAATGAAAATGAAAATTATTCAAGTTCGAGGCCATACTCTATATTTCTTTATAAGGATATTGTCCTAACAAATAATCTATAGAGTTTTGTTTTCAAATTTATTCTTTGACCCTTTCAGGAATGTGTTGATAGATCTAACATTCATATGAACTAGTTTACTCACTACATGAGAACTAATATATGAGCTTGAAGTTAAAGATTATGACCATTGATCAAAAAGTTTTAAGCAATAGCTAAAATAGAAAAAATGCAACAATTAAAAGAAAAATTCCCAAAATATAAAAAAATAATCTTCAAATTTAAAAAAATCGCCGAAACTTAAAAAATTTATACAGTTATATTAGTTTTTTGTTTTTATATACATCGAGATTATTTTTATGTTATTTTCAATTTATAACGAGCTTTCAACCTCCGTATATTTACAAAAATAAAGCAAATCAAACATATTAGCTAGGTTGATACTAGTATTTCGATCTGGCTAAAGATCTCATCAGAACCCGAAGTTTTAGAAAAGTTAGAGCCTCCATAATAGGCAGAACTTTAACAAAAAACCTATTAATAATCAATTTTGCTCCATTTTTGTCTTCTTAGTAATCAAGCACGTGGTTAGGTCTTTTCCTAACAAGCATCATGACGTTACTAAACTTTGAAGACCAAAAATGTTCTATTTATAAAAAAAATTTTTAGTTTGTACTCTGGCTCAAGTAATATTTATAAAATTGAATAAAAAGCCAAAATTTGTAAAAAATCAACTTAATCCATGTGAAAATCGAAAATCACCTATTTTTCAAAAATTTTTCTAAAATTCAAAATTTTGAAAGATTCAATTTTTTATTTCATTTATTACATTAATATACTCAAAATTATTGAGATATGCAATTGTGACTTCATCGAATATCACTAACCCACTTTAGGCTGGAATCAATCATTACGCACAAATTTTATCAAAATGCAAAACACTTTTTTTTTTTTTATAAAGGTCGATTGATATTTTCGTAAAATAATAGTTGTAATTAAAGAAACAAAAATAAATAGAAAATATGATAATTCGTGTTTGTGTATGGAGAGTCTCCTTTCCGGGAAATTTTATTAAAATTTATTATTTTAATAGTGAATTTTATCGTTGATCTATAAGTTTATGTGTAAGATTTTATTTGTTCGGTTTGAGATCATGACAAATTTTTCTCTAAACAGAAAAACTATATTTTTTTTTATATGATAATTTACTTTGACTATTAGAAAAAAAAACACAGAAAAAGCTATTAGACACTAGCAGGAATGGAATGCATTTTCTGACCCTCTACGGTCTTCATCAACATTCTTCGTGCCATTTAGTGTTAATCGTAAATATCTTCTATTTAACTCACACGTTAAAGGAATTGGGTGACTTTAAATCCCACATTACTCTGTGTGTTGAGTTAGAATGAAATTTACCACGAACGATTTCTATTTATAGTGTTTTTGTTTTTCTCTAGTCATTATCATAATTGCCAGTTTAACTTTCAGTTAAAACTTTTAAATGGCAATTCTTTTCTCTAATGTCATCATATACTATCCTTCTACATAAGCAAAGCATATCAAAAAATTTTTCATGATCTCAAACCGAACAAATAAAATCTCACACATAAACTTATAGATCAACGATAAAATTCACTATTAAAACCACTCACCAGGTACAGTGTAGAAATCGTTTAATGTATATGCTCGACATATGTATTAACAAAAAATCTTTAATGTTTGTTGATATGCTTTGCTTATGTAGAAGGATAGTATATGATGACATTAGAGAAAAGAATTGCCATTTAAAAGTTTTAACTGAAAGTTAAACTGACAATTATGATAATGACTAGAGAAAAACAAAAACACTATAAATAGAAATCGTTCGGGGTAAATTTCATTCTAACTCAACACGCAGAGTAATGTGGGATTTAAAGTCACCCAATTCCTTTAACGTGTGATTTAAATAGAAGATATTTACGATTAACACTAAATGTCACGAAGAATGTTGATGAAGACCGTAGTGGGTCAGAAAATGCATTCCATTCCTACTAGTGTCTAATAACTTTTTCTGTGTTTTTTTATAATAGTCAAAGTAAATTATCATATAAAAAAAATTGTAATTTTTTTTTTTACAGTTATATTAGTTGTTTGTTTTTATATACATCGAGATTATTCTTATGTTATTTTCAATTTATAACGAGCTTTCAACCTCCGTATATTTACAAAAATAAAGCAAATCAAACATATTAGCTAGGGTTGATACTAGTATTTCGATCTGGCTAAAGATCTCATCAGAACCCGAAGTTTTAGAAAAGTTAGAGCCTATATAATAGGCAGAACTTTAACAAAAAACCTATTAATAATCAATTTTGCTCCATTCTTGTAATTTTTCTGCTAATTTAGAGAAAAATGTGTCATGATCTCAAACCGAACAAATAAAATCTCACACAATTTATTATTTTGTCCAAAATTTAACAAAATTTTAATGTTTTCTACAAATTTTACATATTTTAAGGAAAATAGTATTTATTTGAATAGACTATAATTATCTTTGCTTTTATTTAAAAAATATTTAAACACTGTTCTATCGATACTACGATGGGAGTTGTTCTAGATACGTGAACTTATCCCCAGGGCCCGGGTTTTTGTTCGCAACACCCGCTTATCTAGTAGATCACATCCGTTTGGTTGTCGATTGTCCATTTAATCGCACAGTGCATTACAGGGAAAATTCTTTTATCAGTCGAACTTGCTGTAATTGTAATAAACTTCCCGCAGAGGTCTTCCCTGACAATTAAAATATTGACAAATTAAAGTCTAATGACCACAAACCCAACTCCCTCTTTAATCCTCCTCATAAGTGTTAGTTAAACGAAAACAAAAAAAAAATTAAAAATAATTATTTTATATAATTGGATCCACATGTGGTTAATGTTTCCATTTCAGACCAAAAAAGATACACTAGGAAATTAAGACAATAATTTATATCAGATTTGTACCTAATTTGGAGATGTGATAATGGGTACTAATATAGACAGAAAAAACTAAAAACGGGTTTGAATTAAAAAATTTATTGAATTAATTAATATTTTAATTGATTTTGCACCTATCACGGTAATGATACTATCAATTAAACCTTTTATTAAAATTAAGAAGAACTTCTAAAAAAAAAAAAAAATATGATACTCACAAAAAAAGTGTGTATCTATACGTTGGTATGTGTGCTTTTTGCAATGCTGAGTCTGTTTGTGTGTGTGCTTGTTTTGTTTGTTAAATTCTAATGTATTTAGTATTTTATACGAAAAAATAATATGATAATTGCGTATAAAATAAAATATGTATTTATATATTTAAAAGTCAAATAAAATATTAATTGATTCAATTAAATATTTGTTTAGAAACAAATTAAATTCAAATCAAATCTTTAATAAGATATTTTAGGTTGATAATTTTTTCTATGTAACGAACATCATTCCAATTTTACATTTGAGGGTTAAAAAAGTGGGCTCCAGGGTCCCAGGAAAAATAAATAAACATATACATTTAAATATTGTTGGTACTTCGTTAGATAAATTTATCAACTAATTTATTTTTAATAAAAATTATATCAAACTTTATCAAATATCTTTAATTGTTGAATAGATTCTTTGGCATAAATTGAAAAAAAAAAAACTAAAAAGCCATTTTTGACCCAACCTCTTTAACCATTTAAAATAAGATTGGCACGATAAAGAATTGCTCTTGATCGTTAGTTAAGTATTCTTTATCACATATCCAAATTTAATCACAATCTGAAAGAAGTTATTCTGTAAATTTCCTAGTCTATATTTTTAGGTCAAAAGTGAAAGCATTAACCCCATATGACTCAAATCGCATAAAATAATTATTTGTATCAAGTGGAAACTTGATTTTTTAACCAATTTAAAAGTGTTACACTCTTGTAGTCATAATATAAATTATGGGTCTTTTTTGTCCCCAGGCCACTCACCGTTAAATATTTTTAGATAAAGCATTTGAAAAGTATTTAAATTTTAAAAATAATTTTATGTTTGAAATATCAAAAGAATTTGTTGACAAAGGTATTTATTTGATGTAAATGTAATAGCTACGTGTACGCAATTGCATCATTATTGGAGATTTTGTTTTCAATTTTATTTCTATTTTTAAAACGTAATAAGCAGGGACAGCAAATTCATACACTAAAAAATAATGTTTAATGCAATATGCATGAAATATCTTAAAATATAAAGAAAAAACTAAAAAAAAATTGCACTTAATTTTTTTTTTTTAAACTAGCCAGCCAGAACAATACGAACGGCAAAGCATTGGCCCAGTGCTTTCAACGGTGGTATGAGCGTTGGATATCTGAGGATTTAAGTGCTTTGCCAACCACAAAATGATAACACCGGGCAGGGCTTGGCCGTTCCTTTTTTAAAAAGTTGGCAAAGCACTGGCAATGATCGCTTTGCCAGTACCAAACCATAATTTTAAAACGTTGGCAAAGCATTGGTAGAACAACCAATAAAGTGCTTTTTTAATAATATAATAAGTGCTTTGCCAACCCCAAAATGATAACACCGGGCAGGCTTGGCCGTTTCTTTTTTAAAACGTTGGCAAATCACTGGCAATAAGCGCTTTGCCAGTACCAAAACCAAAAACGACCAATAAAGTCCTACTTAGTAATTCACTTCAGTAAAGAGTTGTATTATTTCTTATTGAATTGGTAATTTGATTTTGGTAATTTGAACAGAAATAACAATAGCTTCAGCTAAGTTAATTACAAAATAACTGAATATTTTTTTTATCAAATTATTTTTGTGATAAGTTAGCACGATTTTTTACTACAATTTGACTAAAGAAAGAAATTTGAAAATAAATTTCTTAAGTAAAATTTTAGTACAAAAACTATACTTTGTGCTGACACCTTAATATTCTTAACTTCAAATCATAAATTGCAATTTTGTTTTGAATTTTTCCACTCTTGTTGTGTATGCGGTTGTAAATTTTGTAAATAAGTACTGGCAATGCTGGCTTTTTGCCAATGTTGGGAAGGCGTTCTAAGTCAGTACTGAGCCAGTGCTTTTTTATTTTTACGATTGTAAATTTTGTAAATCAAGTACTGGCAAAGCACTGTTTACGAACGTTTGCAGAGCGTTCTAAGCCAGAGCTGTGCCAGTGCTTTTATTAGTTTTACTGCTGTCAATTTTGTTAATTAAGCCCTGGCAAAGCACTTTTTACTAACGTTGGCAGGGCGTTGTAAATCAGTGCTTTGCAAATAGTGCTCTGCCAGTGCTTGATTTTTCAAACCATTGGCAATTTCTGGCTGCCCAGCTGAAAAAGATCATATATTATTATATATGGCCCATGTATGAATATATGAATATATATGGATCCATACATGGAAATGCATCTAAGCATATATGGAAATGTTTGTTATATATGGAAGCATATATTGAACCATATATGAACAATTGTTGCATATATGTTTTCATATATGGAACCATATATATAAATGTTTACCATATATGGAGCCATATATGAAAGTGTTTTCCATATATGGTTACATATATGAAAACATATATGAATGTATTATCCATATATACTACCATATATGGAAGCATATATGCATCATTTTACCATATGTGTAGTTTAATTTATAAATAAATTTATAAATTAAACTATAGTTAAAAGATTTTTGGATGAATCTTCTGTTCTATATTATCTTGATGTATACAAATATATTGACAAATAAAACAAAGTATTACAGTTTGGTATTATCTTTCATTATTTTTGATAGATCTATCAACACATTCCTGAAAGGGTTAAATAATAAATTTGAAAACAAAAAAACTTTACAGATTATTTGTTAGGACAATATCCTAATAAAGAAATATAGAGTATGGCCTCGAACTTGAATAATTTTCATTTTCAATGTATATAAAATATACATTTTTTATGTAAATATAATAATATATATTTAAACAATAATTTTGTTAATAAAAATTGAATTTTCAAACTAACAATTGTTTTTGTTTTATGAAAATATACGTAATAGGAAAATATATGAACATATATGGGTAGGATATATATGGACAAATGTATGGACATATATATCCATATATGTCCATATATCCTCAATTTTCGGATCCAAACCATATATGGAACTCCATATATGTATATATATGGCTCATATATGAACTTTTTTCACCTGGGTGGGTAATTATTTTCATGTTTTTAAGCAATGTTAATTAAATTTTAAAGTTATCAAGTTTTCAATTTATTTTTGATCAATGGTGATAATCTTTAACTTCGAGCTCCTATACATATTAGTTCTCATTTAGTTGAGATAACTAGGTTATATGAATGTTTGACGTTTGCATGGGATTGTCACTTCTTTTTAAAACGTGTTCTGATGATGGAAACCTAGAAAATTCCTAAAATAGATCTATCAACACATTCCTGAAAGTGTCAAATAATAAATTTGAAAACAAAAAAAACTCTATAGATTATTTGTTAGAGCAATATCCTAATAAACAAATATTGAGTATGGCCTCGGACTTGAATAATTTTCATTTTCATTCCACAACTAAAGGTCGAAAAAACATAATTTTTATTTTTAATAAAAATTATGTCAAACTTGTTAATTTGTATTGTTCAAATATATTATCTGCAATCCTGAAACACTTAAGCCCTGTTTGCAAACAAAATTTAAGAAAACACTTAAAATTTCTTGATCAGTTTGGGTCCTATTGGCTTGGGCCCTATATACAAATATTTAGACTATATATATAAAATTGCTTGATTAGCTTGGGCCCTGTTTAGACTATATGTTCGGTGGTCAAACATTAAATAAGAAAAATTCAATAAAAATTTACAAAATAAATAAAAATATGCAATAAAACTATGCATTTAAAGCGAAATATGCAAAAATATGAATTTGTTGCAAAATATGCGAAAATGTGCACTAACAAATAGATACCATGTTAAGGCAAACTCTTTGATTCGCAAATATATTTTTTTAACCTGTTCTCAGACAAAAACATGCATTTGCATAAACTTCCGGTCCCTGGTAATAAGGATCAAGTATTTTTTCTTTTAATTATTGCACTTTCAATACAAGCCTTTAGGAGCAGACATTAATAGAAAGGGATTATATTTCCTGTGACTATTAGTCATACTTGGGACTAGTTTATTGAATGGACTAACTGACGATTTAACTGGCATTGTTTGATGTCAATGGTATTTAATTTTTTGGCATTACAATTGCTAAAAAGAATGTCAGTGAAATTTTATTTTAATTGGCATTTTTAAATTTAGATAAAAATCCTTTTATTTTAAAAAATATTCTAGCAGTTTTTTTATTTTATCAAGTATATAGTATAAAAAGCTTCAAGCCATCATGACAAATAAGTTACCAAACAATACTGAATAGTGTAAACATGATAAAGCTTGAAAAAATAGCGAATACTTTTAAAATTAGGATTTAAGTTTTAACTTTTTTTCCAAAACAAAACACTTTTTATTAACAATTATTTGTTGGTCAATTACAATTGGGTTTTTAGGCATTGGTGCCATTTCATTACCATTGGTTTATTCAATGCCAATTAAAAAAAATTCAATGGAATAGTAACGAAATTGTTTGACATGAAATTCAATGACAATGAAAAATTCCCAAGTATGCTATTTTTGAAGCTTAAAAAAGACATCCCCGCAATTTTTTTAAAACTATTTGGTACACTCTCATAAAAATTGAAAGATTTCATCCTGCAACCTTGTAAATTCGGTTGTCACAACTAAATTCGGTTGATGCAAGCGAATTTCGGGTTGTGGCAACCAAATTCGGTTGTGTCAACTGAATTCGGTTGGGACAACCGAATTTACGAGGTTGCAGCAACCAAATCAATTCGATTGGATGAAAATCGGTTGACACAACCGAATTTGTTACGTGAGTGCATGAACTAGAATAAGATTTTCTAATTGCGACGAGTTACTTTGGACACTATCATACGGAAAATTTATAGAAATTTCCATAGGATGGGTTCTTATTTTGTGTGATATATCGCACTAATACATGACATGTCACCAAACTCTTCCTTTTAGAAGAGTTGAAGAATTGAGGGTGTTGATTTTCTTTCTATGACTTCGTCTAGTAAAAAGTACAGATCTCTTTTCTCAAAATTTTTCGTAGATGAATTACAATTGCAAAAAAACCCTGCTTTTTTAAATTAAACAAAATTTAGTTTTAATAAATTTTGCTGCGACATATTTGTCTAATCATAAAAGGCATAGCATTATTCTATTCATACATAAAGTCTGATTAGCACCTTGTCAGTGACATTCTCAAATGCATCTTTAAGTGATTTCAATGGAAATTTTTGTTACAAGCAAGAATAATGAAGAAACTTCTTATTTATGAAAAAAATACATATATATTTATTCTGATAGAATCATATACAAATGGAAGAGAATATATGACCTACTTCAGAAATATTCCACACTTGCTGAAACTGACTTTAGATGCCACATATTTCTCAACACTTTATGAATTTAGAGGAACGATGGAAAGGGTTAGGTTGAATATACTTAAGAGCTACGGCATGAAAAGTTTCACATTGAAACATCTTCTTGATGGTCATTTAAAAGTTGAACAAATTTTTATTTTTTGCTCATATCTTTTAACTTTCAAATCCAAATCAATACAAAATGGACTCACTAGGCTTGGTAGAAACATACACTAAAAAAGTAATTTCCATATCAACTTGTCACCATTGTATGGTGGTTCACAAGTGAATCCAAAATGTTCCGATTTTTAAACTTTCGCGTTTGTTTGGTGCCTTTAATGGAATTGAGTTCTGAGAACATTATACTTACGATATTATGTAGGTGAAGACGACAGCAATTGTAATCAAAAACAAGTGAAATTTCACTTGAAGAAAGGACGACTTATATTTCATCAAATTCAACTAACATTGTCATTTGTTTTTTAGTGTTCAAAAAATGACTAACAATTGTAGTAAAAATGAAACACATGTTAGTAAAAAAATAAACCAACATTTATTATTTTTATTTTTTTAAATAACAAAAAACTGCTGTAAAAAATTAATGTTAAATCATATTTTTTTTTAATGAAGTTTAGTAAAAATTTAAAAGGTTAGTAAAAATTTAATTTATTCTACAAATGACTGACATTTACATTAAAAATAAAGAAACTCTATAACAACCCACACAACTACATGTTTTTCAAATATATTTGAAAAATTATGTATTTTTATATAGTTTGGGGTTGGTATTCCAAGTTGATGTCAGCGCACTAGTAACAGAATACGAACATCACAAATTTATAATTAATTGGCGTAATTTTTTACGTTTTTACGTCTGACATTTACAATTATATATACAATATTTAAAAGAAAATCGTTTATTTTTACGGATTTTGAGTTCATTTTTTATAGTTAAAATAAAGTAAATTACTTTTTTTAGGTGTTATTTTGTTAATTTTTTAATGGTTAAAAATAAATGAAAAATACATTTGATTTAAAAGAAAAGTGAGTAGAGCGATATTTAACTATATGCTTAGTAGTTTTAAAGTACATATTCCTTTGTTTTTAACGACAAAATATTGTGAGTGTAATAATAAAATTTTATAAATTCTAATGCAATAAGATTGAATATTAAATTCGATTATTCCCCTTTCACTAACAAACATTTAAACTATAGTAATTTAAAAACTATTTTAAACACTGAGAGAATTCGCTGAATGTTATTAATGCATTTTTGCATAAAAGCAATGAAACTTTCCATTAAACTAACGCAAGTTTTCATAAAATTTTACAAAAAATATCATTGTAGTTATTTTTTTCATTCACTCTATAAAGAAGTTTCACTACAAAAAACTAGTTTCATATAATTTATGCAGACTTTCATTAATTTTAAGATTTTTTTTCGTTCACTTTGAGACGAAAAGTTTCATTAATTTAATCAAAATTTTCATTATTTTTCATCCACCAAAATTTTCTAAGTGTAGAAAATAAGAACATCATCAACTTTTGTTTTCTATATAAAACTTTAGTGAATTTTCATAGTATCCAGTTATTTTTACATTAAACTAATTTATTTTAAAACAAAACAAAACATTTCGAATACAAATAATTAAACTAAAATTGAAAATAAGCAAAGAAAAAAAAAATACACAACTTTTAAACAAAATATAATTAAATCATTCTGATACAAAAAACAGGAAGACAAATAAATCATTAAACAAAGTCAATCAAAATGCTAAATATCGCAACCCAGGAAAAAATTACACATTCCAAAAAGAAGGTGATGCCCACACTTGCTTACATATCTCATTGCCAAATTTAGTAACTGCAATACCAAACTCATTCCAACGATAGAGTCAAAAAACCAAGTAGTATTGTAATCAATTCTTTAAATTTAAACCAGAAAGCATGAACTCAATAACAAAGTAATTATTTACTTAAAAGAAAATAACAATGTTATTAACTTTTATGTATAACTTTTTGTACTCAAGAAGTAATCATATACTTTTTCTTAATAAAAGGACGTTATTGGAAGTAGTTCCTAATTTTGAAAAAAGAAGTTATACAATTTTAAAGAATTTATCTCATATATTTTTTCAAACAAATTTTTATTTGCAGGAAAATAATACTAAAAACAGAAATTGCATGTTGTCTAAATTCTGTTAAACTGTGGTTAGGTATAAATTAGTGAAGCGCACGTGAGCAGAAAATTGTGAGTGGAAGTTGAAATTACTGACGTTATCGTGAGTGAGTGTAAAAAAAAATTTCGAGGGTGATTGTGCGTGAATCATATTTTTGTTTTTAAATTTTGAATTGTTCTGTTTTTTTTTGAAAAATTTATATTTTCGTGGTTTATAGCTCCAAAATTATGACAAACCCATGTTATCATAACAATTCGATGTTTCACTTTTTAGGATTTTATTTCCATATGAGTTTTGATCGTTATATTTGAGTAACCAAGGAGAACCACGTGTGAGTAAAAGTTGAATTTACTTATGGAACTACTTCTTCTTTTTTTAAATGTAAGTACTTCTTATTTTTTCTAGGGAACTATTTATTTATTTTTTTTGTGTAAGTAGTTCGTGGTTTTACAATGGAACTATTTCTTTATTAAAAAATGTATGTAGTTCTTAAAAATATAAAGTAAATTGTTCTTTGGTAAAAAAAATAATCAATTCTAAAGAATCAATTATTTTAGTCTCACGCCCTGTTAAAAGAATCGAGTAGGTAATCTAGTAAGGAAGGCGTTCTGCCCAAAATGCTTGATTAAAAACCCGCTTACCTTTTTGGAAATTTTTTGCTGGGAAGTTTTAATTGAGGAATTTAAAAATATCCTTCAGGCATTTAATAGTCGTATGAATGGCTTTTGTATAAAATTAAATATAAATTAATTTTGTTTATTGTTTTATAAAATTAGTCCAGACAATACAATTTTGTTATAACATTAGGGGAAATTAAATTGTTTCTATTTTTAACCTGCGTAAGACATAATGGAGGAGATACATATAATAAAATACATAAAAATAAATTAAAAACTTTAACCCTCTAATGCACTTGTTTTTGTTTGTAATTGGCATTTCTCAAAAACTTTTAATTCCTTTAAGATCATGGTTGGCAAACACTAAACCTAAAATAACGATAACAATTTTTAACCTTAAAATAACGCTTACGAAATAACTTAAAATACCGATAACCCTAAAATATCCTAAAATAAATAATAATTTAAAATACCGTTAATCTTAAAATACCCTAACGGAATAATTCTAAAATATCCATAACCTAAAAATATTCTAACGAAATACACACAGTGGGGAGCACTCGCGAGTACATATAAGTAGCTCTTACACCTAAAGATTCAAGCCGACAAATATTTGACACTATAACTTAAGTATAACTTTCTAAAGGTATAAGGTACGCTGAATACAAATCTGGTCTCGGAATCACTCTCCGACATCATGAGTTCCAGATATATTTACGACAAAAATGTCGTTTTTGATCAAAATGATCAGATTTGTGACCTTCCTGGAAATATATTTTTCATAATACTTGAACCGGCACCTAAACTCACTACTCTTGCCCTGTTTCAGTTTTTGAATTTTTAAGATTACTAATTTGCTTCCGAAAATATTGTAAATCGAAATTGAGGCTGTAACTGCAATTTTAAAGTTCCATAGTGTAAAATTTTAAAAAATTCGAATTTATTATCAGGAAAAAATACAATATCTTAAAAATTCAAAAACTGAAAAAAAGGGTAAGAGTAGTTCAAGTAGTGTTCAGGTGCAATTGTTTTGAAAAATATAATAGAGCGAATTACAGAAAGTTCTTCCTCTTACCAAAACGTAACTACAGCTAACAATAAAAATGTTAAATATAGCAGTTTTTTCACCGCATTTTAATACTATTTGAATTTATTTTAACGCAATACTACTCTTTAGTCTTCATCATCATCGACATCGTTATTCATTTGCGTATTTTCCTGATCATCAATATCATCCGGTACATTTATCATGGGTGTACGAATTTCATAAAACCTTATCATATCCTAAAAAAATAAAGAAAAGAACATTAACAAAATAAAGTAATAAAAGTTCACGATTTATTAAATTTTAATAATCTTTGCAGATTACTAGAAGTTGTTATATCTAGGTTTTTTAACCACGGAATTCCAGGGACGAAATTCCCGGTAATCGATTTTTCACTTCTCGATTCCCAAGAATTTGGTCTGAAAATCTTCAAAATGTGTACATTTTTTATCTATATATGTAAAATTTTGTTCAAATTCAGTAATCAATATAGACTTTTGAGTTCTTAAATATACAGAGGGGAGCACTGTTGTCAGGTTTGACGATTTATCGTCACTTTGACGATTTTTAGTACCTAAATTACTAAATGACGATTTGACGATTTTTGCTTCCAAAATGACGATTTTTTGACAAACGTTTAATATGTCAGCAAAACATGTTTATTTGCTATTATTAAAAAATCACCGGATCTGTTTTTGGATTTTTATTATTTCGTTAAAATTAAAAACTATTTTTTATTGAAAGTTTAGCAAAAAAGTTATTTTATGGATTCATGTTTGGTTTATTTTAATTTATTTTCTGCACTTAATAAAGGTAAAGACCACTGCAAATTGAGGTTAAAAACAAATGAAATTTCACTTGAAAAAAGAACGACTTACATTTTAGTAAATTCAACTAACATAGTCATTTGTTTTTTACTGTTCAAAAAATTAACTACAATTGTATTATTAACTACAATTGTATTGTATGAGTGGTTCAGTCAGTGCAGTAAAATCTAAACAAACATTAATTTGTTTTGCATTTGAAATTGTGAAAAGCAATCAGATGTAGGCGTGTCCCAATCCGGATTTCATTCCTGCCTAAGGAAATCTTCAGGGGACTTTGTTATTAGAATTTCTAGAGATATTTGTTGTGTTAAATCACAAACTCAATGAGAATTTCTTGTCCTCGTCTAGGAGCGAAATTCAAAATTTAAAATATCAAAGAAAAACCAAAACAACAACAAAAAATTGTCACAATTGGCTTTGTCATCTTCCAAATACTACTCTGTTTTTTTTGACAGATCTAGCAATGTAGTGACGTTTATTCAAGTAAATCAACAATAGAAAATCATATGTTTTCTATTAGTGTCAGTTACATTTAAATTTGCACAAGCACCTGCATATTTGTTATTTAAATTTATTTTCATCGGGATAAACATTAATTGCATTTATAGTAATTAAATGTGCTAAAATCCCAAAACTTATTTAACAAATTGTGAAAAGCAATCTGATGTAGGCATGTCCCTATCCGGATTTCATTCCTGCCTAAGGAAATCTTCAGGGGACTTTGTTATTATAATTTCTAGAGATATTTGTTATGTTAAATCACAAACTCAATGAGAATTTCTTGTCCTCGTCTAGGAGCGAGATTCAAAATTTAAATAAAAAAAAAAATACTGTATAAAATGAATATAAAATCATAATACTGTAATTTAATGTGGTTTGTTTTTTAAATAAACTACAATTGTGGGCGTTGTGGTGTAATGGTTATAGCGTTGGACTTTTACACAGAAGGTCCTGGGTTCGATCCCCGGTGCCGGCAACAACAAATTAATATGTATGAGTTTTTTCTATCCGTCATACGTATCGCAATGTCCACCTTCGGTGTTCACATAGCAATTAACCCCACCGAAGTAAAATAATGAATCAGAGCTATGAACCAAAAAGCTTCAATAAGTTCGCCAACTCTCCATCAGGTGGCGAGCAACAACTGTTCTAAGACTTATCATCTCGCGCAATTACAGTGTTGCCATGTCTGAAGCCCTTCATCTTTCCCCACCTATCATCTCTATACTATCCCTTTCCAAAGAAAGCAACACACTAAATATAGGAAGTATTTCCATGAGTGTTGCCTCTCTTTAAAAAAAAAAAAACAAAAAAAAAAACTGAAACAACGACAAATACTTACTTACTTTTTTCATGGTTGGCAAACACTACCTTTTCATTACAATGGCCGTTGCCTGCCACGGCCACACCAGTGCCGTTATGAACGTTTTAAAGCTACGATTCCAATAGTGGCATGTGTCTTTACAGGGTTTATTTCAAAATTCTACCCATTAAATTTTGTTACATCAACAAAATAACGTTATAAATCGTCGTTTCGGTATCTTAGCGTTATTTTGACTTTAACTAGTTCAAGTTATTTCAAAATCAAACAGGCTAAATAGAAAACTAAAACCGTTTACATAAGAATAAACATGTCTTTAATGGATTCGCTTTTTTTAAAATTTAAATTTCGCTAATAGTGTTACTGTGATAGCCAATCGTTATTATGAAAAGTTATTAAATGCCAGCCCTGCTTTTTTTAATATTTATATTTTTATAAAGTTTAATTAGTGTAAGATTGAGATAAAAATAAAATATTTTTTAAATTAAAAATAAAACATCCAAATTTTTGCGAAACAAACATCGAGTTCGAATATTCTGATTTATAAATCCAAAAATAAATCTGGTGCTTAAAAAACAGGCTTATTGATAATATAAATAAAGTGTTCCAAAGTGAAACTGCAGATATTCACAATTTATATTTGAAAATGGAAAAACATGCAGTAATAAACAATATTTGAATAAAAATAAATAATAATATAAATAATAAATAAAATTATAAATAATTTTTAGCAATATTAAAAACCAACCCAAAATGAAAAATATGAAATAATTAAAAATTTCACAATTTATTGTATTAAACTATGTCATCACATGTAATGCAATTTGAAACTCTAAATCGTTAATGGAAGTCCAAATTTAATAATTAGAGAAAATAACATTGTTAAAGAATTTCTTAACTATGTAAAAGAATTTAAGATTTAAAAATTGTGCTACCGAGGTGGTGTTTACAGAATTATGTAGAAGGAATTAACAGTTAAAGTGGTAAAGTGCTATCGTTATAAAATATCATGATTATGGAAGTTAAATTACAGAAAAGTGTAAAAAAATCGTATTATATTACACCGATAGTACAAGAGCTCTTGAAATGTGAATTACATTATTATTGTTTTTTTTTTTAAAAACTTTATCCCACTTGTAACAAATATTTTTTGTTTTGACGATTTTTTGACGATTTTTGAAAATATATTGACGATTTTGACGATTTTTAATGGAAAATTGGACGATTTTATGCTCAACATACCTGGCAACACTGGCGGGGAGCACTCGTTAGTACATGTACTTAAGGACTTTTTACACCTACAGCTTCAGGCGGAAAAATATTTGACACCAGAACTAAACCATACTTTTCTAAAGGTATAAGGTACGCTGAATCCAAACATGGTCTCAGAATCACTCTCTGACATCAGTCGTTCGAGCTATATTAACGGGAAAAATGTCGTTTTTTTTTTATCAAAATGCTCCGATTTTTTATCTTCCTGAAAATATATTTTTCATAATACATGTAAAGGCACCTTAACACACTACTTCAGCCCTTTTTTTCAGTTTTGAATCCTTACGAAAATATTGTAAATTAAAATTGAGATTGCTACTGCAAAGTCCCGCAGTGTAGAGTTTTAAAAAAATTCGTATTTATTATCAAGTTTAACCGACGATAATATTAAAAAAAAAAATAAGATAAGTTTGATAATTTTTATTAAAAATAAAAATTATGTTTTTCGACCTTTAATTGTGCAATGAAAATGAAAATTATTCAAGTTCGAGGCCATACTCTATATTTCTTTATTAGGGTATTGTCCTAACAAATAATCTATAGAGTTTCTGTTTTCAAATTCATTAATTGAGCACTTTCATTTTCATTAAAAAATAAGATATCTTAAAAATTTTAAAACTTAAAAATAGGGTAAGAGTTGTGTGTTCGAGTGCTGCTAAAGCTATTATAAAAAATATATTTTCAGGAAGTTGAAAAATCAGAGCATTTCGATCAAAAGGACACTATATCCGTTAATATAGGTAGAATGGCTGACGCCGGGGAGTGATCCTGAGACCAGATTTGCATTCAGCGTACTTTTCAGCGTAAACTTTAATTCTAGTGCCGAAAAAGTACCTACATGTACTCACGAGTGCTCCCCACTTTACATAACTTTTCTTCCCTAAAAAACATCATTACTTTAAAATTATAAAAAAAAAGTTCACAATGGTAAATTTTTTCAATCATTAACCCCTTAACTACCGAACTGAAACTGCTGGAAAATTTCCAATTTTTACTGCGGATTCGTTTTTATCGACCCAATATTTTTAATAAATCTCTCATCAAAAATATTTTTGTACAGATTTTTCAATGAAAATAGCCATTTGACATATATATCCCATTAGTCGTCAGAGGTCAAAATTTAGTGAACAAATACTCTACACTCAAGTAATAGCGAAATACATGTCGAATTTTTTACTATTATCTTGTTAAGGTCATAGGAAATAAGTTTTCTTAATGATTTTGCTATGCTAAACACGAATATGCAAACATTTTTAAAATATCTTAAGTTATAAATCGAGTTTTCTCTGTAGCCCTAAAATATCCTTTTTATGCGATGTTTCGACATTGTAAAGGGGTAAAAAGATTTGGAATCAGGCGGCTAAAATCTATAAATATCACTTTTTAAAAATTAAATAAAACAAAAATAAAAAACCTGAACAGCTGTGTCGCATATTGTATCAGTGTCCTGAAGGAAATGAAATCATTCAATTCCAAATATCTCAAAGTTTATTGAAACTTAAAGAATGGTTCCAATGTCCTGCTAAAAGTTTGATTACCTATGTCCAATAGCGTTCGAGAAAATAAGTACAAATTTATGAAAACAATATTTATATTTTTTAATTTTGTGGTCACCCTATTCGGCTCTAAGACCATATTGGTCCAAGTGGTTGGTATAAAAGATAAATCTATCCTTTGTCGATAAAAATCAAACTCTTAAAAATTGGCTGGAAAGTACACACAGAAAAAACTAAAAACGGATTTCAATTAAAAAATGTACTGCATCAATTAATATTTTAATTGATCTTGCACCTATCACGGCAATGATAATACACACAGAGAAATTAAAGTGCCAACTGAATTGAAAAGTGTATATTATTGGTAACAACTTATAAATTCAGTTAATACAACGATATTTGCATTACATATCTGAATATTCTAGGTGTTGCAACTAAAATTTAGTTGAATTAACCGAATTTTGTTATGACAACTAATGTAAAGTTGTGCCAACCGTCTGAAACTCATAATAACCGAATTTGAGTCGTAGTAACCGAATTTCAGTTGGCAAATAGCTTAATTTTTTCTCTGTGTATCAATTAAAACTTTTATTAAAATTAAAAAGAAAAAAAGTTATAAATAACTTATACAAAAAAATATGATACTCACAAAAAAATGTGTGAACTATACGTTGGTATGTGTGTTTTCCTTAATGCTGTGTCTGTTTGTGTGTGTGCTTGTTTTGTTTGTAAACTTCAAATGCATTCGATATTTTATACTAAAAATTTACTATTCAAGCTACAGTGTATGAAAAAATAATTTTAGAATTACATCTAAAATAAAATATGTATTTATATATTTAAAAGTCAATTAAAATATTAATTGATTCAATTAAATATTTGTTAAGAAACAAATTTAATTCAAATCAAATCTTTAATGAGATATTTTAGGTTGGCAATCTTTTCTGTGCAGCTAAGACAACAAATACTAAAAATGGGACATACGAGTATATCAACCATTTGTCGTCAAAGGTTTAAAATAAGGACATTTTTCAAAAATTTAAAAATTTTTGGGGGTGAAAAAAATTAAAAAATTTTTAATGACGCTTTGTAGACTTTAGATACTAGATATAAGAAACCTAAATCCGTTCACGTGCATCAATTGAGCGAAGTCCGCTAAATTTATAGCGGTTTAAAGTTGAAAATAAAAAAAGAAAAAATTGTAAAATACAATTGTTGGAAAATTTCAAAAGTTGTTGCAGAAATTCGTTACAATCATTAGTGTCTTAAAAAAAACAGCGTTTAAATTTGTGATTTATCGCTTAAGTGCAAAGAGATATATGATTCCAATTTTTGAAAATAACAAAGTACACAAAAATTATAAAAATTTTCAAAACTATGCATTATGTTTTACGAACAGTGCAAAATTTCCTGCAATTTAGTTGAGGGTAATATCTCAATTGGTTTTAGAATAATAATAGCTCTTTGCGCGCATATACTCGCGCAAAGAGTATATACTTAAATCTGTCCATTGATTTTAATGAGGGCCTCAATTTTTTTGGAGTAGTTTTGAAACGAGAAATTTAGTCCTTTCCGGGATAGCGGTGTTTTTTTTTTTTGTTGGTTCAATTCGTTCAAAACCAATCCGAATCTTCATTTTAAGATTTTTGCGATTTCCTCAAAAGGTCTACTTCGTGTTGTGAGTCCTTTTAAAAATCTATATTTTTTCAAGAACATCGCGTAATTTATAACTGATAGATATTTTTTCATTGCAAAATCGAAATGAGCACGACCATATTGATGGAAAACTATATAGGGAACATTAATATTCTTTACAAATTGTCGATTATATTAAGTGATGCTAAATTAGATCAGTATAATATTGAAAGCCCCTTAAAATGTATAATCCTTATAATTTGTTTGTGGCCTCTAAGCGTTTGATAAAACTTAATATTGTTATGTTTACTGCAGTATTGCCATCAGCAATTGGAGTGTGCAGCAGCAAAATATCTTAAATTAAAAGTAACGCGTAATTCACACATGATGCATAATGGGAATCAACACAAATACATACAAACAGAAACATTAACAAAAGTATTCTGTTTTGCTAAAAACTGCAAAATTAAAGAAATATATTTTTGCAAAATTTATGAAGAACCCATTTTTTATGTTCTTTTTAAAAAAAACTATATTTTTTATACATTCTTTCGAATTTTCTGATACAATTTTTGGAATATCTGTTTGCTTTCATCCGTTTATAGCGGCTTCACTGGTAAATGCAAGATTATTTGAAAGTTTTGGCTTTTGGTAAACATGACAATATTGTAACATTTTTAATTCATAAATGCCACGAGTTAGTCTTGATGGTGGACATTCGTTAATTGGCGTTCCAGTAAGCCAAATTGTTGAAGACGATCTTAATATTTTTGGTTGCCCTTTTAACAATTTACAACAATAATTAAATTGAAATTTTTTGTCTAATAGAATGTTTTTATAATGTTAAAGACATTATATCTTTCTTAATTTTCTATATTTTAAAAATTTTTACATTGTAATGTAATTTTTTTTGCAATTTTTTTTTCATTTTGGTGTCTTTTAGTTCTACGGAGTTTCTACTTTGCCAAAAAAACGTTACCTTTATAAAGTCTATTTTCGATAACGTATTTAAGTCAAAAAATTATTGCGTTATCTAAAAAGTAGTGCAGGAAAATTTTAAATAACTCATATTTTATGAATTGAAATGAAATTCCCAGGATAACGTCTTCAGTCCTGAAGGACGTAATTATAAATCAGTATAAATTTAATATAAACTTATTTTAGAAATGTTGAGGTTAAGAAGAAGAATAAACGTTATTCTCTTAAAATTATAAACACTATTTATTCTTAAATCAGACTAGACTAGTTTCTGCCTTTTTATGGACAGGCGTCATTAGTGATTTTCCATTTAAATTCTATTATTAATTGTGTCTTATAAATGTCAAATTGTCTCTATATGATAAATTTTTCAACAACCTGCTGCTGTAAGAATCAAACCTGCGCTCTTCTTACATTACAAACGTAACAATACCAAGTCATAACCGTATAGCGATCACACCCAAGTATGGCCTCGAATGTAATGCAGCTAAATTGCAGTTTTCTTTCCTATTAGCTTTACTGTTATTGTATATTATGCTCAGAAGTGAATAACACTAGCAAACGCAAATATTCTATTTTTAGAATTTTGATTATTTTTCTAATCTCCTTCGTCTCTATTTCACAAAGTTACCAGATTGACGTATGATTTTTACGTTCAGTGTTGACAACTTTGCGTTTTTTAATTGAGACATCGCCACAGGGCAAATTTTAAAATGTATTTTAGTACAGTGTCATTTTAACGTAATTTTTTTTTTATTTCTTTTTAATTTGTATGTTAATTTCTATAGCGATCTTAAAACGTCATCCGATTTCTATGAAATTTGGAGCATATATTAGTGTGGTCCGTACTCAACGATCTAGACATTAGCATGACAAATCGGACTACGTCTAATTTCTTCATACGATTTTGAAGTACCCTAATGTACATGTGTGATTATATATCGCACACCTAGTTCAAAAGTAACTTAACTCAAAATTTTAATTTTTCGGGTTTATATGCTTAAACTATGCACAATACAATTGTTTATCTATAAAAAAAAAATGTCAGTGTATTTTGTTGTTGTTAACTGTTGCTAAAAAACAGTTATGCCTTTCTTTATGTTTCAATTGGTATAAAGTTGCAAATACTTTTTTTTCGATCTCTGAAAAATTAAAAATTTTGAGTTAAGTCACTTTTGTACTAGGTGTGCGATATGTAAATATTACCTCAATTTACGTTAATGCATCCACATGAACATATATGATCCCTCATATGAACGTATGTGAATTATTTATGAACACATATGGATCATGTATGGATATATGTGGACTTGTATCAAACATATATGCTCATGTATGACTCAATATATGTCGATTTTTAACAGGATATTTAAAAAAAATTTGAACAAACAAATTGTGTTTTTTATGTACCCAGGTGAAAAAGGCATCGTATATGAGTATATATGATCATATGGTCATATATGTTCATATATGGTTCGATATATGACCATATATGATCTCATATATTTCCATATATGTTCGGATCCGAAATTTGAGGGTATATGGTCGTATATGATAATATATGTTCATATATGCACATATATGATCCATATATGATCATATATGATCATATATGACCATATACCCTCAAATTTCGGATCCGAACATATATGGAAATATATGAGATCATATGGTCGTATATGATAATATATGTTCATATATGCACATATATGATCCATATATGATCATATATGATCATATATGACCATATACCCTCAAATTTCGGATCCGAACATATGTGGTCATATATTGAATTATATATGGACATATATGGCCAGATATTCCCATATATGATCATATACAAGCCCATATATAATCATATATGTTCATATACGAATCAATTTTCACATGGGTATTCATATTCAAAAACAAAACAAAAAAAGTTAAAATAAAGGCACTAAATTATGTTTCATGTTTTAGGAAATTTCAATTAAATTTTGAAGTTAAATTGTTAAATTGGAATATTTTTCGACTTTTGAAACAAATGAATTTATTAAATAATTGAGCTCAACACAGAAATAATTCCTTGGACGAGTTTTAATGAAATGTTTTCACTAACCTAATGAAGTTTTCTTCACAATGTGAATGAAAATTTTTTGAAACTTCATGAAAAAGCTTCATAGTTTTAATGAAAATCTCTTTTATGATACTTTTTCATTAGTCGTATGATATTTGTAATAAATATTATGAAATTTTTAATTAAATTGCAATAATTTAATGAAAAGTTTCAATGGACAAGTGACAATTCATAGACAATTCATAGATCTAATGGAAGAATTCATTACTATCATGCGGATAATTCTCTTAATTAAGAGCTCAATTTTTTAATAAAGTCATGAACACAAAATTTTAATTATTTATACTGAAAAATACGCATTTAAGACAACACAAAAAACTACTTTATCTTAATCACAGATTGCATATAAAATTTAAGAGAACACTTAACAGTTTTTTACGAAAAACAGTTTTTAAGAAAATGCAATAAAAATATGCATTTGTAGCAAAATAAGTAAAAATATGCATTTAAAGAAAAAAATATGCATTTATAGTAACATGTGCAAAAAAAAATGTATTATCAAATCGATGCCATTTTAACCCAAATTCTTTGATTCGCAAAGATAGTTTGATTACCCTGTTCTCAGACTTAAGGGAAAAACATGCATGCACTTCCGGTCCCTGATAATAATGCACTCTTTTTTTATTAAAATATGTCATTTTCGGCCGGCTTGCGGTACGGGTTAATGTTTTCCAAAATAATTGATTTCTTTCATTTAGAACCATTTGTAATAAAACTGGCAGGTGTAATGACACATCCTGACCTACAGCTTTCTACAAAATTTCGTCAAAAAATTCGCTTAGGATCAATGCCTGGTATAAAATAGTTTAAGTTTTCATTTAATAACAACTTTTAACCTTTTTATTTTTAGGAATAGTTACATTAAAAATGAGTAACTTATTGAGCAAACTTATACAGCAAAATATTTGAAAAATCTGTTTATCAATGTACGTAGGCCCTCCTTTAAATGGCCAATCATAATTTTCCACCTTAGTACACTATAATTTTTAACTTTTAAAAATGTTTCATGCTAAAAGTTTCTTAAGAAATTAACAAGTTTTTCATACACCCAGAAAACAGACTCAGTAGTAGCAACCGTATTTGTTGCCAATCGAATGATTCGGTTGCCTGCAATCAAATGTTTCATTTGTAATAACAATCATTCGACTGAACATATTTTTTTTTCTGTTTCTGCAATTTCGATTGTCTTAACAGAAATTTGGTGATAACTTTCGGAAAATTCGATAGCAACAACCGAACCATTCGATTGGCTACAAATACGTTTGTTACTACCGGGTCTGTTTTCTGGGTGTACTCTTTATTTTCTTTTAATTTTCTTACCCGTTTTCTTCATGAACTATAAAATAGTTTGCAGTTCTTTACACTTGATTAAATGAGTTTTACCTTCGTTTTCATTTGTTAAGTTAAAACGAAACGTGCAACATAGAACGTTGTTTTATTAAAGATGTTGTCGTATTTATTATTCATAATTTGCATGTAATGCTAAGAAGAAACTTCACCTGCTGCTGCTGCATACATTCTAGGGGTTGTAACATTTTGCAATAGGAAAGTGTTATCAGAACATGTAATAAATTGCATAGTAAAAGTCATAAATGAAAAGAGCAACAAACAAGAACAAAAAAAAAAAATAGGGATAAAATCATATAAAAGTATATAAAAGCTTAGGCAGTTTATAATATTTTACATTTTTTACTTTTATATTAAAAACGGAAACGGAAACAACTGGCAGCCATGGCTTAACAACCGCATACAAAGAAATAAAACACGTACAATAATAAAGTGACTCATGCAACTTTGAAGGGGTTTATGCAAACAAAAAGAAACTTTGTAATAAAAAGTATATTTGTGTGACGATAATGTTAATCAGTAGTTGGAAAAATGGGGTAATTATTATATTTGTTTTTTTTTTTGTGAACTAATTAAAACTAAAAAGTTGTTACAAAATACAACTTGAAAAAGTTATTCGATACATAAAAGTTGAAAGCTTTAATTATTAATGCCACAATTGAGGATAATTTAAAAGTAAAATTTTGTTAGAATTTCAAAATATGTGCGTAAGTGTTCACTCATGTTGCCGTATACCTGGTATTTGGGATATAAAAAAAAAAAAAACTCAGTGGAATATTATAAATCCAAATACTTCAGTTTACAGGCCAACTCTTTAAGAATTTTCCGTCATTACACTGAAACTATTATCTGCATGATATTAATAAATTTTTTCATAAGATCTATGAACTGTCACTGGAATTCGTCCATTGTAACTTTTCATTAATTTAATGCAAAATTTTCGTAAAATTAATGCAGTTTTTTGTATAATTTTTTTGAAAAATTTAATTTTATTTATTAAAAATTGTATTCGCCTAAAATTAAAAAGAGTTTTTATAAAAACTATAAAGCTTTTTATAAAGTTTAAGAAATTTTTCATTCATTTTGTGAAGAAAAATTTCATTAAAACTTGTCCAAGAAATTTCTCTCTGTGTACATCAGTTTCTTGTGGCAACTAATTTAAAAAAGTTTTATATAGCAAAAATAAAAAATTTAAAGGCCCCCATTAGGGAACATGTACCATAAAGTGGACCTAAATTAAAAAATTCTCTAAACGCATATAAAATTGTTAGAAAATTAAATTAAATCGACAAAAATATTTATCTAACCCTAGTAAAAAATTGTATATGTAGCAACATTAAATTATATATAAATTATATATGCGATGCTATCAAATTTGATCCGAAAATTGAGAACATATAATTGTATCTGAAATACATCAAATTGTATAGAATTCAATACAATCATATCGAATTAGATATGATTCGATGCAATAGGATAAGAATTTTTACAATTTGATGAATAAAAAATAAAATTTCATCCGAATTTTATTTTATTACAAATTATTTTAATTGATACTACAACGTTCTTAATATCACCGAATTAAATTAAACTTTAATTGAATCAAAAAATATTTTAATTGAAAGTCGATTTTAGTTTTTTATGTGTCTGGTTTTTATTTAAACACTACCACACTTAAAAAAATTATAATAGCCCCAGTAAAAATAATATTATATAATCTTGTATAATGTGATCTAGTTTTGTGCAATTTAATATAGTTATAAAATTAAAATTTAAATGAATTCAATTTAACAAATTCATTTTCACTGAATTTCAAACCCAATGTAATATAATCCATTTATATACAATACGATTCACCATTTCGGATCAATTTTGTTAACCGGGAGCCGTGTTTTGTTCCTCACGCTTAACATGGATATGAAAAAAGCGATTGGCAGCACTTTTAATATAATTGAATACAAACTGACAACTTATCGAAGTTGAAAAAATTACAAAAGTTAAAACATAACATGCCCAATGCCAAATTTTGTATGAGATTTCGTAGCATGTATAGAAAAAAACAAGCATATTGTTATTTATAATTATATAAATGGTTGCCATTATATATTATTATATAAATACCTAAAAACAAATATTTTTTTATATATTTTTTAATTTGTTAACACAATTATACAAAATTAAAATTTTTGAAATACGGCCTAACTCCTAGTATTAATATCCTGCCAGAGTTTCAACTCTGGTTGCTAATATTTTCAATAGAGAACACTGCCAGGCAAAAAAAGTTACAAACATTTCTTAATTTAGAATGGTTCTATATATTTACAAAGTTTGGTAAAAAATGCCAGGCGGATCTATAACGTGCCATTAATGAGTTAAATAACTAACAAACATTAACTGTTTACTGTATAATTACTGTTTTGTTTATTAATATACAAATAAAACTACACTCAAAAAAATAAGTTAGTAGATAAGTTAGTAAAACGTCTTGTAAATCAGGTATTCTATTTGTTAGCAATTTTTTTGCTAAAATTCTGTTTTAAGCTAAAATGTTTGTTATACTTATTCAGCACTTAACTGTTTTGAACTAATGTATTACTAATATTATACTAATGTTTTACTAATTTATTTTGCTAAAAAAAATTGTGCTGATAAGCACATTAATAGTGTGGACGACAACCAGATTGAAAGATTTGCGCAGAATGAAGCAGATGTCGCGGCATGTCAAGATGTAGTAGAGAAGAGGAAAATGATACTAAAAAGTACAACTTTAATAAGACATATAAAAAAATCAACCATTGAAGATTTTTGTATCTGTTTTTCATACATAAAACAAAATTGAGGATTAAAACAACTTAAATTTTGCGTTGTCACCGGCTTTTGAAAATAATTGTCTATTAATTAAATAAAAGACAAAATAAAATACTTAAATTTAATATGTATTTCTAAACTTAATGTTTATAGATTAATAATCTAGTGTGGTCAAATTGCAAACAAACATATACAGACATGTAGACAGGGTAATGCGAAAGACAAAGACACAGTAGTAGATTTTTATGGTTCCTTTTTCTTATTGCAAAAAAATGGTTGTTTTTTTCGTTTCGTTTGTTTTTGTTTATTTTTTCGTTTCGTTTCTATAATTATCTTCGGCAGTTGCGTCCTTTAATAAATAGCATCATTTAGACAACCATTGATGTAAGTAGTTGTAGGAAAATTTTTGTTATGTTATATTTATTTCTATATGTTTTGAGATATTAAATTAATTCATGTCGTCAATGTAGGAAAATGAAAATTTTTATATTTCGTAATTATTGTAAATTATTTTTAAAAGAATCACAAAATATGTTTTATGATTTTCAGCAAATAAATAAACTAAATTACAATTTTTCTACAAATTTTTTGCGTTTTTTATAGTCTACTAAAATTCAGCAAAAAATTTATTAATTTTTAGCAAGGCTTTTTTATTTGTAATCCACTAAGTGGTAGCAAAACTTTTGCTGAATCTACTAATTTAAAGATTTTGCTGACATTAGCAATTTTTTTGCAAGCACCCTCCTGACTTTTGATGACTTTACAAACTTTTTTTTTGAGTGTACTTCAAACAACTGTTACAAAAATATGGTATTTTTCTTCATTTGTTTTTTGAAATAACTTTCAAAATAGTTGTTTTGTATTATTTTATACAAAAACAACTATAATTACAGTTAAAATCATTAACTACTGATTACCTTACAAACAACTGTCATATAGAAACAGTAAAACTTTTTTGAGTGTGCTTAAGGGGTTACTATATATGATGAATTTCATATCAAAACCGATATTCGTTGAACCCGACACTCTCAGAATTTGATGAAATTTTGCATACAGCTACATTTTACCTATACATACACAACCTCATATTAAGAAATTGCATTTATGAAAATATGTGGGCGTGGCAAGGTATCGACGTTTTTGAAAAATGACGATAATATGTACTTTCAAGCTGTGATTAATTCGGAATGGCTAAACCGATTTCAAAGATTTTGGTACCATTAGAAAGGTATTTAAATTAGCTTTCGAAAACATATACTGTAAAAATTTTATATTACACTGAAATTTTTTTTTGCCAAAAATAAAACTTTAAACTGGGAAAACACTTCAAAGGTCAAGTGTTTTTTTTTCCAAAAAAAGGGAGTCTATTTAATATATATAACATATAAGGGTCTATTTAATATATATAACATATGTATCTAAAAACTAAAGTGGCGTTTTTTTTCTTTTTTTTAAATTTTTTAAGTAAATTCATCTCTTGTTAACTACCTTATATTTTGATATCATTGTGTGATAAAGTAGCTGTACTTTGAAAGTTATACTGATTTTTTGTAATTCTAATAGATTAGAACAAGAATCGTATTATCAAATTTTTCAGACACCCCCAAAATATGGACTTACCCTTGGTAAATTTTTTTTTTATTTTATTTTTTTAGAATTAATATATAATTTTGCGCAGCTCTTACTGTTGACTTTCGGAATATTTGCTAATTTTAAGTGAAGCTTCATCTAAAGGTATAAAAGAATGGAAGCTTTGAGTTTTATTAATTTTGTTAAGACCAATATAAGCAATTCAATTTCGAAAGTTGTCTATGTGTCAGATGGTGCAGGAGCACAATACAAAAACAAATACAACTTAATTAATTTATGTCATCATAAAATTGATTTCGATATATTAGCAGAGTGGAACTTTTACGCAACCAGCCATGGAAAATCTTCATGTGATAGTATATGTGGGAAATTAAAAAGAGGCGCTCGGAATTATAGCATTGCAACTAAAAACCAAATTCAACCGGCAAAAAACATTTATCATTGGGCTTCACAAACTTATAAGACCTCCATCGAAGTTGCTTATGCAGACGCTGACTACTATAACAAAACAAAAGAAGAGCTATTTTCAAGGTATAAAATTGCTAAAACCATTACAGAAACTCAAAGCTTCCATTCTTGTATACCTTTAGATGAAACTTCACTAAAAGTTAGCAAGTTAACTGTAACTTCAAAGTAAAGCTACTTTATTCTTTTTTGTCACACAATGATATCAAATATAAAGAAGTTAACAAGAGATGCATTTACTTAAAAAAATTTAAAAAAAAAGAAAAAAAACGGCATTTTAGTTTTTAGATATGTTATATATATTAAAGAGACCTTTCTAAATTTTTTTTTTTTTTTGGAAAAAGCCCTTGGTCTTTGAACTGTTTTCCTAGTTTAAAGTTTTATTTCTGCCAAAAAAAATTTTCAGTGTAATATAAAATTTTCGAAAGCTGATTTAAATACCTCTCTAATGTTACCAAGACCTTTGAAATCGGTTCAGCCATTCCGTAGTAATCACAGCTTGAAAGTACATATTATCGTCATTTTTCAAAAACTTTGATACCTTGCCACGCCCACATATTTTCAAAAATGCAATTTCGAAATATGAGGTTGTGTTTGTATAGGTAAAATGTAGCTGTATGCAAAATTTCATCCAATTCTAAGAGGGTCGGGTTCAAAATGTGCGTTTTTTATAGGTTTTGATATGAAATTCATCATATGTATAATGTTAGCCTTTTTAATTGCGGTAAGCGATCGTTGTTGTGTTGTGAAACTTGTTGAAAAATTGTCCAAAATAGACAAGAACGGTTAAAGTTATGCGTAAACCATCTAAAGCAGACTAAATTTTGGGAAAAATAAAGCAACTACTACGTGCATACTGGTCAACATGATTTTTGGGTCTGACTTCTAACTTGTCGACGTAAAGAGAGAAAGCTAACTTTAAAAGCTAGGAATAGATATTTTGATGTTTTTCAGAATTTATGCATTTTTTTTTTTTTTGTTTTACAAAAATTGTATTATGCCCTCCTCTATGAAATTGTACTAATAATACACCACTTTGTATGGAAAATTTAGAGGCACCTTAACGTTTTTACTCTTAACTACGGCACATACCGTACCGCTGGTACATGCCGTAAGAACTTATAAAATGCTGCACTAAAAACATGAAAAATATTATCTTAAAAGAACACTTTTTTCCAAAATTAAAGCTTAAAAAAAATAAAAAATATATAAAAAAAATTATTTGGCATATTGGGACATATCCATACGTTTTTAAAATGTAAACTTTAAAAATGATTTTGCTTAAATCAGTGTATAAAAATGTATCCAAATTTTATTTTTTTTTAACAAACAATATGCATTATAAGGACAAAATATGCATTAAAAAGCACAAAATGTGCATAAAAATTCGAAATATGAAAAAAAATTAACTTTTGACAAAAATATACAATATAGGCAACAACAAATCGATGCCATTTTGTTCTAAATTTGATGATTCGTATAAATATTTAGTCTATATCTGGTTTTTTCATACAATCAATTTTACCAAACCAAAACTCGAATCTAATTATATTTAGCAGTATCAGTTTACATAAAATAGTATACAACTATATCAGGTCCAAATTCAGATACAATAATATCTAGTTTTTATATAATTATACCTATTTGTATATACAAGGTGGCGCAAAAGTAATCCTCCTATCAGAAAATGCTATAAATTTTGCGATTGGCCCCTAATGTCAGTTCTGTTTTGACATTTGTGTAGTAAACACATGCGAAATACACGTTAATAAACAATGTTACGCTACACTGCTCCAGAACCATCCTCCAGAGCCATCCTTAATCACCACCAAGAGGAAGATGATTTTTCATCAAAAATAATCATGAGCGATGAGGCTAATTTCCATCTTAGCGGGTACGTAAATAAGCAAAATTTACGCTTCTGGGGCACTGAAAATCCGCGTGTAACCAACGAAGAGCCATTACACCGGCTCAAAGTCACTGTATGGTGTGCTGTTTTCGCTGGAGGAGTCATCGGACCATTTTTCTTCGAAGACGTCGCGGGCCAAACGGTTACTGTGAATGGTGAGCGCTACAGAGCAATGATCAACGAGTTCTTTTTGCCGCAACTTGATGAATTGGGATTGGAAAACATGTGGTTCCAACAGGACGGTGCAACGGCACACACTGCACGTGCCACAACCGATATGCTGAAGGATGCATTTCCCGGGCGCCTAATCTCCCGCTTTGGCGATTTGCACTGGCCAGCAAGATCGCCTGATTTGACCGCTCCAGACTTCTTTTTGTGGGGCTTTTTGAAGTCGCGGGTTTATGTCAACAAGCCTCAGACTGTTGCAGCTCTTAAAGACAATATCCGTCAAGAATGTGAGGACCTATCGCCGGAAGTTTTGGCCAAAGTGATGAAAAATGCCATTAAAAGGGCTCAAATGACAATCAACTGTGGCGGCGGCCATTTACATGACATCATATTCTCGACTTAATGTAAAAAAAATTAAAATACCAAATAAAAATTATCCCCAAGAAGAATCAAAGTTTTTCATTTTTTTTTTTTTAAGTTACAGCCAAAAACATCGGAAGGTTATTTTTGCGCCACCTTGTAGATATAAACTGACACAATAAGACACAAAACTGATGCAATCCAATACAATTCTATCGGGCCATAATTCGGATGAAATTGTACTGGACATTTATCTAATTGCATCAGATTAGATATAAACCCATACAAACAGAAATGGGCCCATATTTTAGATGAAATTTAATTAGATTACATATAGCGTCACATAGAAATTGATATGACTACATAAAGCTCCATATAAATTTTTTTAATCGGGTTATTTGTTATTCACTTTTTATATTTATGAAAAATTATACTTTATATTGCGTTTTTGCAACGACGCACGAAATAAAAACCGTAAGGTACACTTTAGGGAAGAGGAACATAAAAAAAAGGGAACATTACCATACTTAAATTAAATCTTTAATTTAAAAATTCAATTGTCTTATTTTCTTTTATTTCCATGTTAAGTGATCGCCTTACTTTAGTAAAATCACCTGTGACACATACAAAACCATCACGCATGAATTTGATACCAGTTGACACAGGTGGCGTTCTTACATTTCAACAAGCCATGTCAGGTGCTGTTTCACCTCAATACTCTGCCACATCACCACTATATGGCCCCAACTCAATGATGGTTGGTGGTATAAATAGTCATTTAACATCGTCATCAACAGCAGGTGGCGGGGGTGTTGGCACGACGTCAACCGAACTTGACATGTTGCTAGAGGATACAACATCGACAGCATCACCCACATCAACAATATGCGGTGGTGTTGGTGGTGGAGATTGTCGACCTCCTAATGGTCCATATGTGGCAGATACACCAACAAGAAGTGACCATCAAATATTAAATGATGGTGACTTGGATTCACCTACGGGTGTGCCTCACGAACGTATTGCGGGTGTGGGTTCGAGTCTTATCCACGGTGGTAGTTCAGCAACAATTGCTCAATTGGGAAGCAAACAGAGACAACGTATGCGTACCTCTAGTATGCCTGCAGAAAGTAGAAAGGTAAGTGTGCTTCAACAAGGATAATGGAAAATAGATAATAAAAATTTTATATTTCTCAAGCAATTGCATAAGAAAACACATGTGCAATTTAAAAGATAAGGTCATATAACACTTGAATGAAAGAAAATATAAAAAGTTTATAATTTAAGTAGTTTAAGATTAAGTTCAACTATTTCTGCTGATTGTCAACTGATAATCGAACAGGTTTAAGAAAACTGATTCTAAGACCGGTGGTAGTACAACATGTTTTATATCACATTTCGGCAGAATCTCTTAAATTAAATTCTATAAAATTTAACAATTTCAACCAAATTTCAAGTCGACTGCTCTGACTGTGTTAAGTTTTCCTAACACGGTGTCCACATTAGATATTAAGTTGGATATAATATGTGCGAGAATGCCAACAGAATAACGGAATTAAATTATCTATGTTCATATTAATGTTTAGGGTAAAGATCACGTATTCATATTTATATCATGACTTCTCATATTTGTTTTGTTTTTACCCAGCAAAACTTTGGTAATGGGTGCGATAAAGTAATGCATTACCTTTTAATGAATACTCCTTACATGTACTATTATTATCCAACAAAAGTTAATGAGTTACGGATAATGGGTTACAGAATGCATTACTTTGTAATGTGCACTCCTTACCTTCAGAATTATTTCCAAACCTAAACTAATGGGTTACCAATTATTGTGTACTCATGGATTTCCTTGTAATGGTACATCATTACCTTTTACATTATTTCGAAACATAAAACAATGACTTACCGATCATCAGTTACATAATGCATGAAATATAAACGTAAAGTAATATATAAAATATGTTTTGGAAAATCTATATTTAGACATATTACTTGATGATTTTTTGTAAGCATTGAGGGTTAGGTATATATTTTTAACATCACAAACGAAAACTCGAAGCACAAAACTCGAAGCTCATTTACATTTTAAGCAACTTGTTATTATATGCGACGATAGCTCAGTGGGTAGAGTTCAGCCTAACAACAAAAATAAACTAAGTTCGAGACCCAGCGAGATCACGTTATTTATTTAATTTAAAAAGTGTTTGTAATAATTTTTTTTTAGTAATTTTTTTTATGAGAATCTATTTATAGACCCATTAAGTTGTCGAACCCGGTAACCATATAAGTAACCAGTTACTTAATCCCCTATTAGGTAAGGAGTCCACACATTACTTTTAGGCTCATCGCCTGTATAATTCATCAGTGACGTAAGGTGTATTGTAATGGATGAAGACCTATGACTATACACTACTTTACCCATTATTTGGTAATGTGTGGTTTGCTGGGTAGTTGAGTAAAGACGTCATTCAATTTTCAACTGTGCGATTAAAAAATAACTTTAAATTGATTTATAACAGTTAAAAAATTTGTTATACACTCTTTATTCTTGTATTTTTTTTTTTAATTTTATTCGTTTAACGTTTATTTATATTTTTGGTTACAATTTTTTATGGATGTGTGAGTGTATTTTGACAGCTCATATCATGATGTTGTTGTTTAGAGATTTTTCATAACAACACTATTTTGATATCAGATATAATACTAACAGTAACAGTAATGTGTGGTCCACACATAACATATGTAATTCTCTCTGCCATTGAATTTGAAGGCTGCTGACAGAAAAATCTTAAAGTTAATATCTAGTGTGGACACTATGTAATGCTTAGTCCGTTTGCTTACAACACAAATATAACCCCTTTGTACACTATAACATAATAAAGTTTGCACATTTTTATTTGTCAAACACAGAAATTATACCGGAGGCGTTAAAAGATTAACTTTATAAAATTGTTACATGATTTCAATTGAAAACTTTTTAAAAACAACTGCTATGGCCAACAAGAACATAAGTTTTTGTTTTAAGTTTTTATTTTTTTTTTCTTTATATATTAGATGGTCATAAACGGATTTCCTATAACTACATTAAGTATGAAAAATGGCTAAATAAGACGGAAATGGTGTTTGACGATGTTATCTCAAATTTCCAAAAATTAAATTTAAGAAATCCCGAGTAATCTGATATAATGTGATCCAGTTTCGTAAACTTTAATATACTTAAGTATGACATTATATACAGTAAAATACAATGTTACTTACCACTGTCATTTTACGTAAGACGACATATTTAATTGTATCTTACAATTTGTTATACCCACATGTGGTCTAGAATTAGGCATTGGCAAAAAATACTCCACAAAAAGTGAGTTTAGGGATTGAAAACATTATATTTTTGATTTCAGAAAAACCTATTTAAAAAAACTCTGTAGACAAATTAAGAAGTTATGACAACACTGGCTTACAAAATTTTAGAGGGGTCAAGAAAATAGGGCTTAAACTTATCTATAGGCTTGAGGTCCGCTGAATACGAATCTGTCCTCGTAAATTCTCCATCTTATCCGAGATATTTTAAAAAAACCTCGTTTTAGAAAATCCCCGTTTTTTCTATATTCGGGACGTTATAACATTGCACATGATGACTTTTTGATAAATTTTTTTATGTAATCTGAAATTTCTCCCTATTGTTTTCCAAACTCAGGTTTAACCTTTCTAATATATTATTTCTTCATTGACTAATCGTCCGTTGTATTTATAGCGAAAATAGGAAAGTTAAAACTGACTTTTAAAAACAGTAGGAAGACATTTCAGATGAGTTACCGTGAAATAACTCCCAAATGAAATAAGTCCCAATGAAATAAATCCCAATGAAATAAGTCCCAAAAAAAATGAAATTAGTCCCAAGTTTAATAAATTAAATAACCTCCAAAGAAAAAATGAAATAAGCCCCAACATTTGGGAGTTATTTTATAGTAATAAAATAACTCCCAACAAAGAATGAAACAACTCCCAATGAAAAAAGTCCCAAAAAAAATTAAATAATTCCCAATTCAAAAATATCGAATTCTGCGATTCGCGGCGCATGCGATTCGCGGCCGTGGCCGCGCCTATAGGACGCGAACTACGGTGGCGCCGCATTACGCGAAACGCGGCCGCGCAGCAGGACGCGAATCGTACGCACCGCTTTCCACAGGTGGCATGTCATAATGTCCATGGACGTTATGTCACTCGAAAAGTGTGATAATGTCCATGGACTTTATGACAATTTTTAATTTGACAATTTTGGACATTATGTCCCTTTCAAATGTGGCATAGCGTTCAGACTTTTTAAAATAAAAAGATTAATAATATTTAGTATACAATTTTTTTAAATATATGTATATTACAAAATAAAACTAAACTTATAATCGTATAATCGCACGCAGAAAAAACTTTATTTCGCGAAGCCGCCTGCCGCGTTCTACGGAGGAAAAAAAACCCCTAAGAGCGGCCGAAGGCCGCCACACAGAAACACTTGTTTTTACAAATTACTTGATGTCTTAAAAATATAAGATTTCAACGGATTCGACATCTGATTTGAAAAACAAGTTCTTCTGGGTGGCGGCCTTCGGCCGCTCTTAAGGGTTTTTTTCTCCGTAGAACGCGAAATAAAGTTTTTTCTACGTGCGACATAAAAGAAACTTCAAAATTACTGAAAGCTGATACATCATTTCTTCTTTGAGAAATTGTCTGTTGTATTTATAGCGAAAATACGATATCACAAAGTTTCAACTGAAGATTTTTCCATAATGAAAAAAGATATTAGAAAGGTTAAAACTGTATTTTTAAAACAATAGGGAATAGTTTCAGATGACATAACAAATTTTGTGAACAAGTCATAAAACGTAATGTCAGAGTGTCCCGAATATAGCAAAAACCAGATTTTGTAAATTGTTTGTTAAGATATCTCAAAAACCTGCTAAAATGGAATAATTCAGATATCAGATTAAGATTCAGCGGGCCACAGACCTTTAGAAAAGTGTGTTTTAGTGTTAGGGCCTTGACCTCTATACAATTTTGTACGCCAGTGCAGTCATTACTTTTAAATTTGCCTACAAAAAATTTTTTTTAAAACGTGTTTTTCTGAAATCGGACATGTAGTGTTTTCAACCCTGTACTGAATTCTAGACCACATGTGTACCATATGTTATTAGACGGGCATTATATAATTGGATTTTAAAAATTAAATTTATATGTTGGATTAAACAAAACAATGTATTGTTCCATGTAAAATAATTTTATATTTTTTTTTTAAGTTGTGGATAAGTGACGTTTTTGTTTTGAAATCCATAACCATAATTTTAATATCAACCTAAAAGTTAACAACGAAAATACTCATTAAAGTTTTCTTAAATGAACATTACAATTTAAAATATCAAACTCCAAATAATTTTGTTTCCCGAGTAAAAATAATATTACATAAACTTATATAATGTGATGCAGTTGTACAAAATTTAATATAGTTAAGTATGACATGGTGTAAGATACCATTTTAATTGTCGCTTTAATTTTTTATAAAACGGCATATTTCATTGCATCTTATAATATCGCTGAAGGAAGTCTGGGGTTAGTAGTGCGGAAATGTAGTAAAAAGTTCCAAAAGTGTAGGCCAGAATTATTGAAATATGCTGGTGAATCTTTGGTTCCAATGACTCCATATGGTTCCATAAGAACCATTTAGTCAATAGTTCTAAGGGCACTAACTAGTAGATTCTTAATGAAAAGCACATGCTACAGTAGAATGCATTGCCTGGGGTATAATTGGTCAGTAGTACTTCTGACAGAGTCAATAGTGAATCAGTACAATTTTACTATTGACATATCCTTCAGGGATGTTATACCTACCATACGTTATTAGACGGGAAACATATAACAGATGGATTCGTAGAATTAAATTAATATAGGAGATTAAACAAAACAATCTATTGCCCAAAATAAAACAAAAAAAAAAAAAAATTTTTTTTTTCCAGTTGTGGGAAAGTGGTGTTTTTGTTTTGAAATCGAGTCATAGTCTGTTGTATGGCTCTGGGTTTGAAACCCACTACGAAACAAAGTAAAACGTTTTTCATATAGAGCAATTTAACAATACAATTGACAGATTTATTAAATTTATTTTCAGACTAATTTTTTGTCTATACTGGTAGGCATATATATAACCACATATTTTTCTATTTTTCGTAAGGTGTTTAGTAATGATATGTCATTATTTTGGGCGACATTCCCTTATAAAAGTAATGATATTTGTAATGCCAATTGTAAGTACTTGCCATTTCCAAATAAGTACTTATATAACCACTTATATGGTATGGTAAACTAGGTTGTTAATGAAATTGTTAAATTATATCTTGTTTATATTTCACTTATTACACTTATTAAAAAAAATATGTAGATTTTAGACTAAAGTAAATTTAAAACTAAAATTCAGTAGCATCAACCAAAATCGGTTGGTACTACTGAATGTTGGCTGTCACAACTAAATTCGGATGCTACAACTGAATTTCAGTTGCAGGACCCAAATAATTCTGGTGTTCTATTCAAATTTGGATGTATTAACCGAATTTGTTGGTTATATCAACCACCCAGTGTAGAAATGTTAATGGCACGTCATTACTTTTCTCACTACCAGTAATGACACCACCTTACTCTATGTATTATTTTAACTCAAATTATAAGGTCTTACTAATAACTAATACAAAAAATAATGTGTTACCCATAAGAACCTATTTTCAACATTATTTTAAATATAAAGTAATGATCTTGAAAACTTTTCAACGTCTTTTTTATACTCATTATTTTTTCACTTCTAGTAAGTATATTTTTGATTTTATGTAAGCTGGAAAGTAATGTCACTTTGTAGAAGACGGTCTTTTATGTTTTTATCTATCAAGTATAACATGTCAAGATAGCTCATATGGTAGAGCAGTTGACTGACATCTTGGGGGCCCGTATACAAATATAATGTGGGCACACTTTATTAAAAAAAAACATACCGACATACCCATATAAAAGTAATGAGACAACTGTAAGTACTTGCCATTACCAAACATTTAATTATGTAACCACTTATATGGTAATGCTTTTATACATCCCGGTGTAGAAAATCATTTGCTTGCATTTTGTGCAAGCAATTACTTTCCAGCTTACTAAAACTTAAAAATAAGTATTTATATATCGCTCATTTACTAAAAAAACTGTCATAACTCAAAAAACACGTTTTTGCAGAAAATGCGTTTAAAGTTTTCAATCCATATCTGCCTCGCTCAACGCTTTCTCTTTTTATTTGGTCACGTTTTTATTAATTTGGTTTTACCAACATTTTTCTCTTAGTCAGAGCTGTGTGCGAATTCGCTACTAATCCAGAGAACCTTGAGTATCACAGCTTCTCTATAAAGTATATACTCTTTGCAAAATAATATATATTCTCCTCTAACTCGAAGAGTATACATTCTATTATTATGAAATTTTTACACAATATGAAATCTGCATCATTAACTAAATTAATGATGAATTAATCTTCTTGTAAATGAGTGATATATACTTACCAGAAGTGGAGAAACAATGAGTCTAAAAACTGATTTTCCAAAGGTTTTTAGATAATTTATTTATATTTAAAACAATGATAAAAATAAATACTTTGGGTAACATTTTCACATTACTTCTTGTATTGAAGTAATGGGAAAATGAATCAGTTATCAGTAAGTCATTACCGTTTCTTCGCTGGTACTGGGATATCGGGAAAACTTGGAGTGGGTACATTTTGTTAAAATAAAATTTCCAATAAAAAAAAAATATTTTTTATTACATTTCTTTTTTAAATTTATTTTTAGACTCATTATTTTTATCCTTACTAGTAAGTGCATAGTTAAGCACATATTATTCTATTTTTCGTAAAGTTATAAGTAATGATATATATCCCCATATAAAAATATTGACCTTTGTAATGACAATTGTAAGTACTTGCCATTTCCAAATATGTAATTTTATAACCACTTATATTACATGGTACTGCTTTTCTACACTGGGTCATTAATTTAAACGAAGACTTACTTATGTGTAGTTTTGACCAACCCCTTTGTGCATTTGGAGATGTATGTGTTAGTTTAGCCATGCAATTTTAACTGTACTAGTTTTTCTTTCACTCGACTTACATAAGTTAAGTGTTACAATTTACTCTAGAGATCATAAAAAGTCTAGGAAAAGTTCACTGGCCTTTAACTTTATCATAAAATTATAATGAATAAACTTATATGAATGTATTTAATAGCTTTTTAGCCTTAATACTACAAAAGAAAATTTAAATTAGGGTGTCCCGTTGTAAAAAGTATTTGAATTTTAGCACTCAAACGATGGAAGTGAACCAATTTCAAATTATTTTCTAACAAAATAATTCGATATCAACAATTCGTATGTCCTTTGTTAGGACATCCTACTGTTTATATATGTTGAACATTTATATGGCTTAAATTGTATATATTGCTAACAAAATTTATGTTAAAATTATCTTTTCTTACAGCCACGTTTAGCTGATACACGTAGACAAGCAATACATTGTGCAGATTTGGATTTGGAATATTATAGATTGCGTAGTTTTAGTATAACATCACATGGTGTATGTAATTTGGGTGATTCTTTAAGGTAGGTTTATCGGATAAAAAGTAATAATATTTAAAGTTTTCAGATATAAATTATACAGAAATTTGGTTGTTTCTACTTTCTTCAATAGAAGTCGCAGATCAAGATCTATAAACTCGGTAACCTCAACGGGCACTTCGAACAGTGGTAAAGATAGACATAATAGGTAAGTTCGTTTAATAGAGATTTTTATTTAAAGCGATTCTAACTTACAAGGCTCTATGCAATAAGTCCCAGGTGCAAAAAGTCCCAGTGCAGAAGCTCCCAATGAAATAAATTCTAAAAAAATTAAATAAGTCCCGTCTCGAAAAAGTGAAATAAATTCTCAAAAAATTAAATAATTTCCAAAACAAAATTGAAACAAATCCTAGGTTTTGGTTGTTATTTCATCATGAAATAATTTCCAAAGAATAAAAATTAAATAACTCCCAAAAATAGTCCATGCAACACAAATGAAGTAAGGGCGTACCATTATATTCCCCAAAGTCGTATTGCCCAAAAACCAAAATGACATATTGCCCAAATGTCCGCATATCCCCCAAAATTCTGGATGTTAATAGGTTATAACGACCAAATCAATGACAGAAAATCCAAAACTTTTTTGGGTGCTATGTCATTTTATTTTGAAATAGCTTTTTTTTTGTGTGCGCTATGACGGTAAAAAAAGAAGTTATTGCGCAAAATCATAAATTAATTTTTTTTTAAATGTCATAAGACATAATGTCCTTTGTGTCGCACGCAGAAAAAACCTTATTTCGCGAAGCCGCCTGCCGCGTTCTACTGATGAAAAAAAAACCCCAGTAGAATTTGTTTTTCAAATCAGATGTCGAATCCGTTGAAATCTTATATTTTTAAGACATCAAGTAACATTTATTTGACCTGTCATAACTTTTTATGCCCCAAAATACCAACCCACACCAAGATTTATTGCTTTTTAATGATTATTTTTTTAAAAGTCTATTTTATTAAAAAAATTACGTTTATATTAGTGTCTAAACGTTAAATAAACAGAAGGCCAATGCTGTCAATTAGCTGTTTAAATGACAAATCTATGACTGGTCAAATTATATTAATTATTGTCTTAAAAATAAGTTTTCAACGGATTCGACATTTGATTTGTAAAAACAGGGTTTTCTGTGAGGTTCTTAGGGTTTTTTCCTCCGTAGAACGCGGCAGGCGGCTTCGCGAAATAAAGTTTTTTCTGTGCGCGACACAAAAAAATAAAATTGAAGTAATTTTTTTAAGTTTCCGTAAAACTCTTTTGATTGATTTCATAAATATAAAGTTTTTTCTGCGTGCGACACAAAAAAATAAAATTGAAATAATTTTTTTAAGTTTCCTTAAAACTCTTTTGATTGATTTCATGAATCAGCCTTGACATTTAAAAAAAATAAATTATGATTTTGAGCAATAACTTCTAGCGCTCAAATTTATTTTGTCCAAACAAAAAACCGTCATAGCGACCAACATAAAATGTTATTTCGTCCAAATCAATGTCGTAATACCCAAAAACAAGAACATTTTTACAACAATTTACATATAATATTTTTGGGCGCTATGTGGTTTTTTTCATTGGGCAATATGACTTTGGGGAATATAACGTTACGCCTTCAATTAAATATTAGTTAGGTCAATTTAAAAAGATCATCAAAATATTTTGAAAGATCCCGTTATAGGAACCGTTTAGAATATTAATAATATTAAAAAAATAATGAATTTTTGCAAATTAAAAAAAACTCCCACAGCAAATGAAATAACACCGAACAAGAAAATAAAATGAAATAAGTCCCACGCTAAGTTCTGTTGGGACTTATTTCATTTCGGAATTACTGCATTATGAAATAACACCTAATAACAAAAATGAAATAACTTTTAAAAAAATGCAATAACTGCAAAAGAACTGGGTATTATTTCATTAGAAATTACTCCCAAATTTGTATGAAAAATTTTCGGGGCTTATTTAATTTTTTTTTTGGGACTTTTTCACCTGGGAGTTATTGCACAGAGCCAACTTACAAGGATCCCTTTGGGGCAAAAGGAGTTAGGTGCCTTCAAGAACAAAGAACTTGTTAAAACGGGTCTTGTAACAGAACTGGCATATGGACACTAGGGTATCCCTTAAAAAAGATTTGGTAGTATTATTATTGCAAATGGTTCCAAAGGGAAGAAATCGATTTTTTCTTGGAAAACATTAATCTGTGCCGAATTTTAGGCGACAGTTACACCGTTTTAATAATAGTGTATTATACGCTCCAGCCCAGTTTGCAGTTCGTTTACATTTAAATATTTTGACAACTTGTTGAATTTTTTTTTTTTTGTTTTTACTAGACAATTTAATTATTTAATTTCTATTCTACAAGCCTCTTTATTAAAACCAGAACATTTCTCAGTATTTATGACTCACAATTAAATGTTTTTAAAACATTTATTTTTATGGTCACACATTTAGATTCTTTTTCAAAGAAAACGTATAAATATAAATAAATATAAATAAAAAATATATATAAATATGAGATGAACAAAATAATTTTTATATCCTTTTTTTGTTAATTGAAAATAAGATTTTCTTTGGTACTATAAGTACCCGAGTAAAAAAAAAATGATATTGGGCAACATCAAATTATATATAAATTAGCTATGTGATGACATCAAAGTTGATCCGAAAAATGTGAACATATAACATGTATCTAAAATACATCAAATTGTGTCGAATTCGATATAATCATATCGAATTTGTACAATTTGATGTATATTAGACAAGACTTCATCCGAAGTTCGTTAACATACAAATTGTTGGGTATTATATATGATTGTATATAATTAGATATAATTTAAGAGCGGATAAGAGCGGATAAAGACAGTTTCTAGTTTTTATCCACAATTGTATTAAATTATATATAACTACATAAAATTTGAAAAATGATTATATGTAATTTGCAACTACTATTATATCCCGTTCTACAGTTCTTACATTCATTTTATTTTAATTTGATCTTTTATGTCAATCATATATCATATCACTGTACTTTATACAAGGTGGCGCAAAAGTAATCCTCCTATCAGAAAATGCTATAAATTTTGCGATTGGCCCCTAATGTCAGTTCTGTTTTGACATTTGTGTAGTAAACACATGCGAAATACACGTTAATAAACAATTTTACGCTACACTGCTCCAGAACGCGGAATATTGGTGACTATTTATTTGACCAATAATCGGTCGGTGACTTTGGCACAACGTGAATTTCGTCGCAGATTTCCTGGCCGTCCAACGCCTACTGGTGAAACACTGCGACGTTTAGCCGCTCGCCTCGAAGAGACTGGCACAACACGAGATGCTGCCAGTCGTGGCAGACCCCGGAGTAGCCGTTCTGCAGAGAATATTGCTGCTGTAGCCGAGGATGTCATGGAAGCGCCGTCGACATCGACCAGACGACGTGCCACGCAAATGGGTATCAGTCGACGGTCTTTACAGCGAATTTTGGTACAAGATTTGAAGATGTTTCCGTACAAAGTCCAGACGGTGCATCAGCTGTTAGCTGCTGACCGCCAATGGCGTGTAACATACGCTCAAGCCATCCTTAATCACCACCAAGAGGAAGATGATTTTTCATCAAAAATAATCATGAGTGATGAGGCCCATTTCCATCTTAGCGGGTACGTAAATAAGCAAAATTTACGCTTTTGGGGCACTGAAAATTCGCGTGTAACCCACGAAGAGCCATTACACCCGCTCAAAGTTACTGTAGGGTGTGCTGTTTTCGCTGGAGGAGTCATCGGACCTTTTTTCTTCGAAGCCGTCGCGGGCCAAACAGTTACTGTGAATGGTGAGCGCTACAGAGCAATGATCAACGAGTTCTTTTTGCCGCAACTTGATAAATTGGGATTGGAAAACATGTGGTTCCAACAGGACGGTGCAACGGCACACACCGCACGTGCCACAACCGATATGCTGAAGGATGCATTTCCCGGGCGCCTAATCTCCCGTTTTGGCGATTTGCACTGGCCAACAAGATCGCCTGATTTGACCGCTCCAGACTTCTTTTTGTGGGGCTTTTTGAAGTCTCGGGTTTATGTCAACAAGCCTCAGACTCTTCCAGCTCTTAAAGACAATATCCGTCAAGAATGTGAGGACCTATTGCCGGAAGTTTTGGCCAAAGTAATGGAAAATGCCATAAAAAGGGCTCAAATGATAATCAACTGTGGCGGCGGCCATTTACATGACATCATATTCTCGACTTGATGTAAAAAAAATTAAAATACCAAATAAAAATAATCCACAAGAAGAATCAAAGTTTTTCATTTTTTTTTTTTTTTTAAATTACAGCCAAGAAACATCGGAAGGTTATTTTTGCGCCACCTTGTATATATACAATAATATATTATATCACTGTACTTTAGATATAGGTGAAATTAAACCGAACCGTAATACTTTTTATGTTGAACAAGCAGCCGTGTTTGACATTTTAAATAGAAAAGTTTAATGAAAAATAAGATTTTTCTCAATTTTTTAGATGAAAAATAGTATAGGTTTCAAAGCTATTTTCTTTTAACCAAATAATTCTGCCGAATAGTGGTATTATTCGCTATTCGGCCGAATGGTTAAAACATGCAAAATATGACGAATAGTAACCGAACCTTCGCGACATCTCTAGTAATAACGTTTGCAGTAGGGTTTTTTGTCTCGGGAGCTCCAGGAACGGGATTATCGGGAATAGTGCCCTTGTTTCAATCCCGGGAATTTCGAGCGGGATTTCCCAGTGTTTTTGTTTTTTGATTATTTCAGAGAGTTAGTAATAAATTTAAAAATAAATTTTTTGTTTTATTTGAAATCAGTTGATTTTTTTTCAAATTATTCTCAATAATAATATTTTAAATATATAAAAAATATATATTTAAAATATATTTGAAATTCAAATTCCTTATTTTCAATTCAATTAAATTTAATTAATTTTAATTTAAAATTTTATTAAAGAAATACTAATTAAAATTAAAAATATATTAAGTTAAAAAAAAAAAAATACAAGCGAATACGCCTAAAAAATTGTTTGGAAAAACACTAACCTCAAAAATGTTTGATAAACAATTTCTAAACGAATTTTTCTGGACATCTGTAGAGAAGTAGAGGTCCTAGAAATAGAATAGAAAATTTTTTTTTTGAGTAAACTAGTTAATATGTATGGTTAATGTTTGGCATATGATTGTTACCTCTTTCAAAACTTGTTTTGATGATGGGAACCTAGAAAATTCCCGAAATAGATCTATCAACACATTCCTGAATAAATTTGGTAACAAAAACTCTATAGATTATTTGTTAGGACAATATCCTAATAAAGAAATATAGAGTATGGCCTCGAACTTGAATAATTTTCATTTTCATTGCACAATTGAAGGTCGAAAAAAACATAATTTTTATTTTTAATAAATTTTATATCAAACCAAATATAAATATTAAGCTAATTTCATAATGTCTGCGTTTTAAATCGTTTGAAACTTATAAGAACACATTTTAAAAATTAAACCTAATATGCATAATAAGCTTCCAAAAATTTTTTAAGCATTTTTTGATTAATTTTTGTATGAAAACTTGTTTTATAAACAGTATTTAATATTTCAAAATTGTTATGCATTTGTATGAAAATCAAAAAGAAAATTACAAGTTTAAGAGTATTTCTTATTTTCATTGAACACTACACAATGATTTTTTTCAAATTAACGGTTAAAAGAGGATTATTGTAACTTAAACGAACTTTAAAAAATTTTAGCTTTTTAAGTAAAGATTTTGACAATTCTTTAACAAATTATGTGTTTTGGGTTAATTAATTTGTGTTTTGGTATAATAGTTGCACATTTTTAAGTTACAAATTATCACCCCTGTTACGGATTTTAAATCAGAGCGAAAGTGAAAATTTTAGAATTTTTCGGTGTTCTTGCTATTAAATCAGAACGTTTTTCCCTATTTTTTATTCGTTTTAATTCGTGTAAAAAAGCCTGGTCGAAAGTAAAACGAATGGCCTTTTTTCTAATAAATTACAATTTAGGGTCAAAAATGGTGCTTAATATTAAAAATTTAGAACTTTTTTTACTTATTTCTGATTTTATTGTATTTTTGGTTGTATTGTTTATACTCTAAAAAACTGTTTTAAAAAAACATTATTTTTTTGTTTTGATATTCTAGAAAACACTCAAACAAATTGACAACAATGTTAAAAGTATTTCTTAAAAGCATTTTACTTTCAGCCGAAAAAAAAACATTAGGAATCCTTAGTATGAAATGTATTTTATATGTTAAAAGGTTAAATTAGACTAATTTAGCAATAATTATTGTAAAATTAGCTTTTTAAAAAAATATTCCTTAAAAAGTACAAAATTTTACCAAATCAGAATTTATTTTATTTATGTTCGAAAAAGTAGCGTTGCCAATAAAAATAAATGTGTATAAAAACAGTGATACCATCGTAATTCAATCTACATATACCAAACTTAATTGGTTCATAATAAAAAGCTGAACCAAGTAAATGAACAACTAAAATCTTTTTTTTTAAGTTTAAAAGTAATGTAATTCTCTTTTAAAAGATTTTAGTAACAATAAATATTAAGAAAACATTGTTTATTTGGGAAACATTCATATGGCATCTCTCTTCTAGAACATATGACATCAAAACATGTGTTCAATCATATCTTAATAAAAGCGCACTCTTTCATTTCAAGTTTAATAATTGTTGATTAAATATAGAAAAAAATGTAAGTTACATATTTTTAACAATGTGTTACATATGTATATTATTGTTTAATATTACATTTTCAGGGGCAAACACAGAATGCAAAGCAGGATGAGATAATACTTAAATTTATGACCGAACATTCGGGAGTGGCACGAGGTTTTTTTAAAGGCGACAGAATTTTCCTACAGGAGATGTGGTTGACACTGAAGGACGATTTGAACGCTGCAGGTCCACCAGAAAAGGACGTAACCTCCTGGAAAAAAGTAAGTGCTTCCAAAATAATAACTGATTAAAATAAATTACTTTTTTAATTTTATAGGTTTGGCTTGACTGGAAGGGACACATAAAAAGAAAACTAGCCCATAATAAGACTGAGGTTCAGCAGACAGGAGGTGGCAACTTCAACCAATTTATTTTAACCCGTACTGAGGAGGAGCTGACCCTTGTTTGCGGTTTTTATAATACTGTTGATGGCATAGATACGGCTCAATGCTTCAATGTTTCAAACTCTCCATCACCACCAACTTCACCACACACATCAACATTTGTTAAAACTCCTCTCAAAAGAAAACGTGAAGAGTACGACTATTTAATGGAAAACGAAACTAAACAAATTGAAAATATTGGGGTGGAAGTGGAAAAATTAGGTGAAATTCAAAGACACTTGGTTGGTAGCCTTGAAAATATTGAAAAGAAGTTGCACAATATAGACAATTTAATTATTAACATTGGAGAAAAATGACAAAATGATTGAATTAAAAGAAGTGCAAAATATGAAGTATGATAACATTATTGAATTAAAAGAAGCAAAAATGATAAATATGAAAAAAATATTCAATTAAAACAAGCCAATCTGGAAGAATCTAGGAAAAAACGTTATCAAGAAAATACCCATTTCATGGCAAATCGAATGCAAAAGGTACAGGAACTCGAAATCCAAATTCAACAGGTTGATATTGAAAAAAGGAAGTTAGATGGAAATTGTGCAAATAAATGAGTATTAACAACGTTCTTCAATTAAAACACATGAATTTTTTAAGTTTTGTTTTATAAACATTTTGTTAACTTTAAACAAAATCGTTATGTTTATTTTTGTTTTTTAAATTTTGTTAACAAATTATTAGCTGTGAATTATTACTTTAATTTTAATAAACTGATCTGAGTACAAATTGTTCCTCTTTCAATAAAAATAGAAGATTTCATTTTATCTTAAACTGTTGGCAATATTGTTGCGTATTGTTACTGCATTAAACACGTGCACAGTTATATCTGTTTATACCAGTTCTTTTATATTTTGGGTTTGAGTAGATATTGGTGGGTATTTTTTTGTTTCTGTTACAAGTAGGTAGTGGTGTGCTCTCAAGTAGATATAGTGTAGTGAGTAAAAAGAGAACAAGAGAAATACACTGGTTGTATTTTTTTCGATCAAACAAATAAAACTGTTATTTATGGTTATACCATAGATAAACATTGTATTTGTAAACAATTCAAAGAAAATGCTTAAAAAAGTTAAAAAGCGTGCAACTATGTAGTAAAATAAAAAATTTCACTACTGTGAGTAAAAATGATCTAAAAGCATATGAAATTGCTCAAAAAATAATCAAAAAAATATTTTAGAAAAAAAAGCATACATAGTTATTAGAGTTCACTTTGAAAATTTGATTTTTGGTTATCATCAATTTTTTAGTTTTTCATTTCTAATACGTCTTTAAAAAGGTGTTGACCACCGCCTGGGATTTTAGTCAAAAATGAACCCTTAACTGCACGTTCTTATTTTTTTTTTTATAACATTCACTTCGAAAAAAGTCAAAAAATGGAAATTTGGGCGCCATGGAAATTATTTTTTTGATATGTCGTAGTGAATGTCGAAAAATCGATGGCACAATATCGATTGCTAAATCTACCCACCCTAATGTACATATTTAAATTGTACCGACAATTTTGTTTTAAAAATAATAGCAATAGTAACAATATGTTTAAAAAAAAAATAAAAAATAATAAAATAAAAAATCGACCACTTTTGGATTTTTTTTTTTTAATTTTAGCGATTTTTTTATTTTTGGCGTTTTTTTTTGCCAATTTTGTCGATTTTTTCAGTTTTAGAAATTTGTGTTTTTTTTGTTCAATTGTAACGGTTTATTAAGCTTAGCGATTTTCCTTTAATTTTGGCAGTTTTATCTCAAAGTGTTTTGTTTTCAGTTTGCGCAATTTTTTTTCAAATTTAGTGATTTTTTAATTTTTAAAGATTTTTTTTAAATTTTAGCGTTTTTTTTCAATTTTGTCGATTTTTTTCAATTTTAGCGATTGTTTTAATTTATGACAATTTTTTTAAATTTTAGCAATTTTTTCAGTTTTGGCGATTTTTTTTTTTCATTTTGGCGTTTTTTTCAATTTCAGTGATTTTTTTTTTTGCAATTTTATTGAGTTTTTTAATTTTTGGCAATTTTTTTTTTTTATTTTAGCGATTTCTTTTAGTTTGCGCGATTTTAGCGTTTTTTTAATTTTTGGCGATTTTTCCAATTTTAGTATCTTTTTCATTTTAAACGATTTTTTCAGTCTTAGCGATTTTTTCAGTTTGGCAGATTTTTTTTTTAAATTTTGACGATTTTTTTTTTTTAAATTTTAGCAATTTTTAACGTTTGTTTTAAATTTTAGCAATTTTTTTTAGTTTGGTCGATTTTTTTATTTGTTTTTAATTTCTGGCGATTTTTTTTAATTTTGGTGATTTTTTGCAATTTTGGGATTTTTTTTTTTTAATTTTAGCGTTTTTTTTTTTATTTTTTGGCTATTTTTTTCCATTGTAGTGTCTTTTGTGTACATTAGCCACAATTTTTTATTTTATTTCACTATTGATCATTTTTAAATACAAAATTCACTAAAGTTGTTTGTAAAATATATGTTGTACCTCAGTTATTTAAAAATACATGTAGTACTACAGTTATTTGAGAACAAAAAACAAATACAAACAAATATTTCATGCAAAACCACAAATATCTGTTATTGGTTTTATGAGTTGGGTTAGTGTGCATGTGTAAAACCATACCATATCAGTTACACTCATTCTCTTATTTATAACATATTTAACATGTATGTATCTGTTTTATTTGTTTTGCTAATACAAACAGTTCTACTGATGCACGTCTTTATACTGCATCTGCCGCTATGGCTAAATTTTCTTCAAACTCATTTTCAGGACAATCATTATCTTCCTCTACATCTTCTCCTTGATATGGGTCTGCAATAACAATGTCTTCAATTGGAATGTTGTATTTTTTGCAAATGTTATGAAGTGCACAACATACATCAATTATTTTTACCACCTTTTGTGGTGTGTAATATAGGGTTGTGCTCAATAAGCAACGAAACAATTTTAATAAACAATGTTTTGACAAGAAAACCATATGTTTTTGGCATTTCGATAATAATTTCGAAAAAAATTCGAGTTTTCGAAAGCTTTTGGATTTGAGAACACCAAATTTCAATTTCGTGTGATTTTACAAATTCGTTCTAATTGCAAAACGTTCTAAAGCAGGGACATGGGCGTATATCAAATTTCAATATTTTAAAATGAGTGGGAGGGACATCCCGGGATACCAGAAAATTTGAAAAAAAAAAATTTCGCTGCCCCGGGAAACGAAAAAGTTCTGAAAATAAATAACCCTAGTATGCAGTTATTTAACGTATTTTGTGTTGAATACATGTCATGTAATATATATTAATATCTAAGATCAGTTAGCAAATAATGTTAATATGGTAGCATATATAATTTAATGTGTCTTTATAATGGACCATATATAATCACATCTGAGATTATTAAAAAATATTCATTGAAAATATACATTGAAATTGTCTATATAATTTTACACAATTCCATAGGAAGCTTTCCTTGTTAGTTATATAAATTATCATTTTCTCTTATCGGTAGCATGTGGCGTATGATTAATTTTAATACATTTTCTATATGTTACTTATAAGAAAATCTTGCAAAACTGTTGAAACTTTTTTCTTTTTCTTTTTTTCTTGTTTCCTTTTAGTAATGCTTCTCGTACATCTGGTGATATATTACTTGAAATTGATAAAGCAAATGCAACTGGTGTTGCTGGTAATAAAGGAGCTGGAGGAGTAGTAGGAGCAGGAGCTGGTGTTGGCATAGATGGTGGCAAAGCTCAAATTCCTGTTTATAAAATTGCTATGTTGGGTGCATCCGGTGTTGGTAAAACGACATTAACGTATCAATTTACCACATCCGATTATATTTGCGCCTATGATTTGAGTTTGGGTAAGTCGTACACACAAATCATACCAATAAAAATAAATTATCCAAAAAATTCTACACTCATAATATTTTAACAGTAACTGAGTGTTGTTTATTTAAAAAAGTAATCGGTAAATTTAGTTTTTTAAGGAATATATATTTAAACTACAAAGATATTTTTTTAAACTTATTTTACCTTTTATTTAAAAAAAAAACAAACTGCACATAACTAAATCTGTTTTTCTGTACCAGCTATTATTTTCATTTAAAATTCGCTTTAACAAAAAATTCTTTATTTCTCTCAGATTAAAAAAAATACAGTAAAAATAATAGAAAAATTGTTGTTGTTAATAATTTGGGAGTTAATTTTTGATAGTTAGAATAAAAGAAAATCGTTTATTTTTACGGCTTTGGGAGTTTTTAAAAGTTTTTTATTTTATTTTTATTAGTAAAAATAAAAGAAAATCGTTTATGTAAAGAAGCAAAAGAAAATCTTTTATTTTTACGGATGTTGAGTTAAATTTGTATAGTTAAAATAAAGTAAATTACTTTGTTTTTACAGATTTTATTCCCCGGCTAAAAAAGTTCATATATGTACAAATATGTTCATGGACAAATATGGATATATAGTTTTCATATATGGGCATATATGGAAGTGCATGTTATTCCATATATGTAAACAGTACTCATATATGGTCATATATAAAGGTATATGTATGTGATTTAATTTTTGCACAATATGTTATTTCCTAGTCGCATAAGAGGGCAATATTTGGGCAAATATAGAAGCATATGGAATTCCTTATGTGCCAAAAAGGGCTAATACATATATGAACATATAAAGAAGTATATTTGACTCTATATACCCAGAGACAAATATATGAACAGATATATAACGATGGCAGGAAAGATTGTGAAACATTTAAAATTGGTCTATCTAATAAGTTCTTTAAACGTATTTTAAAGACCGATTATAAACATCTTCAATTTTTAATGTAATTCTGAAGGATTTATTTTAAAATTTTATGAAGTTCAGAAGTGATTTCTACCATTTTTTTAAAATTTTTATTTTTGTGACATGTTGGTTAGTTCGGTTAAAGATCATGAATATTTTTTTTTTCCATATTAACAGAAAAATTATAATTTTATTTGTGATAATTTACTTTAATTAACAGAAAAAACATTAGAAAAAAAGTTATTTGACACCTGCATGCATGGAGTTAACTTTCTAGCCCGCAACGGCCTTCATCAACATTCTTCGCGCCTTAAAGTGTTAAATTGAAAACATCATCTATTTAACTCAACTAGTTAAGTTAAAAATATAACGTGACTTAGTTTGTTGAGTATGACGAAATTTACTGCGAACTTTTTGACAAACGACTCCATAGAAAATAAAAAAATGTGTTTCAGTAATTAATGTTGACCTTGGTTATGAAGTACAAATATTTAAAAGTATAACAGTTATTTAAATTAAATCATTGCGCATTAATTTAAGATTATACGTTTTTAAAACAGGACCTCACAGATATACATATGAAATACTCAAAACTTTGAATAAGTATAAAATGTTGAACTGTAAATTTACATTTTTATTTAAAATTTCTAAGGCACAATGTCACCCAGCAAAATTTTTTAGAACTGATTACCTCTGAACCTGGTCTAGAACAACTTCTTTTACCACCGGTTACATGGAACCGGTTCTATAACAGGTTACTGGGAGTCGAAGTGTCACTGTCCAGGACCAGTTCTATAACTGCTTCTATAACCATTTCTAAAGCAACCTGTTCCTGTTTGGGGGTAAAGAACCTGTTACAAATAGGACAAACTCCTTATAAAAAGAACCAGTAACAGAACATTAATTATTATATTATAATACACTATAAGTTGTTCTGCAACCAGTTATTTGGATTTTACTGGGCATAAGTAAGTCTTATTATTAAATAGGAAATTATAAGTTTATCAAAGTTTTTTTTTGTTTTTATACAAATCAACCACGTGGCTAGGGTATTTTCCTAACAAGCATCATGACATTACTAAACTTTGAATGCCAAAAATGTTCTCAAGTAATATTTTTTACAGATTATTTTTTTTTATATACATCGATATTATTTTTAAATTATTTTTATTTTTTTATAACGAACTTTTAACCACCGTATATTTACAAAAAAAAAGCAAAGTATATGTATTAGCTAGGTTGATACATGTATTTCGATCTGGCTAGATATCTTTTTTAATTGTAAGAGCGAAAAACAAATTAAAATTTTGAGTAATTCGTATTTTTATCTGTGAGGTGGTATTTATAAACCTTATACTTATAATATTGTTCACAATGTTTTAATTTAATGTGGTCGTATTATAAGTTTTTAAAGATATTTAAATTGTCGTATTATCGACAAGTATTTCGTTTTGATGCGATAATAAACAGAATGTTTGCGCTGACATAAATACATAAAATACATGTTTTGCCATTTGAAACCACTGTTTTTTTTTATCGCAATTAGGCCTGTCAAATAATATTGTTTTTTTATTAAAACAGTTTTTTAAAATACAAAGTTTTCTAAAAAAAATTTCAAAAAAATATGTAATGTATGAACATATATTTATGATCATATAAAATAATACATGAACGTATATGACCATATTTTTCCATATATGGAAATGAAGGTTAATTTGTCTAGTATGTACAAATATGGATGATCATAAGGGCAAGTTTTTTTTTTGGCACAAAATAGTTAAAACTGGCAAAAAAAAAATAGCACGAAAAACCATTAAAAATGGCACAAGAACTGGCTAAAATGGTAAAATAGCAATACAAATTGTGTAAAAAATATAAAGTTTAATTTTTAACTTTTATTCACTTTTCTTTTATTAAATTTTGATTACATAGCACAGTCATGTGCTTTTTCAAGTTTTAAAAAAGAAACGTTCTACTATTGTCTCATTAAACAGTTGGGTTTAGTGAAAATACGAGTTCCACATCTGTAAATGTAACTGCAGCATATTTGAGAGCATGTAATTTCGATTAGTATTAGTTTTCAATGTATGAATCCTTATCATTCTTATTAAAGAATATATTTTTTTTTGTTTTTGTCAAAGTTTGTAGGAAACTATTTCGATTTAAAACTTAATTAAATTTTTCAATAATTTCTTTGTTTTCCTTAACGCAATCTATAACATCTAAACTTTTAATTATAGAGAGTCCTTTTGTTTCCAATTTGGCAATGCTTAAACAAAGACATCATTCGAAATTACTTTTTATATAAGCTAAATCCGATATTATTCCATGTTTTTAAAATATTAATTTTTCATCATTGTCACCGAGCATATTTAATACGTCACAAATTTCATTGAAATTATCACAAAAATATTTTCAGCTTTAATCCAAGGTTTACTTAAATTTGGATACATTGATTGTAACAAATTTTGGCGAGATGGAGCCAAAAAAGTTATTAAAATTATAAACTAGATAACGCGAGACTTATGCCAAGTTTTTAGGATGTAGATTATCTTTAATCTTAGTTTAACGCAGATTGTAACTGGATATTGGAATTTTGTTTATTTTGCTTTATTTCAATTAAGACCGAAATTCTGAACTAGAAAAAGTTGTTCTGGCAAATTTTTGTTAATAGCATTGGAAGTAGTGGTTGTCGTTGTCGGTTTAGCTAAACGAAGTTTAACTAACATCCCAAAAACTAGGCCTTTAATGTTACGCTTACCTTAAGAAATACTGCTTTACAATTAACAATAATTGAATTAACATCTTTAAAATTTAAACGTATAAAGTCTGCTACTCTACAATCTGACAATTTTAAGGTAAAATCGATAAAAAGGGAATTTTAAAAGAAAAAAATCTAAAAAATATTGAAAAAAGATATAAAATTTCAGTTTATGGCGGGGTGGAGCAAAAATTACATTTTTTTAAAAATAATTGAAAAATTGGTAAATGATGCTGTTTGTGGCAAATGCCAAAAAAAAAACTTGCCTCCTAATGAGCATATAAAAGACATGCTCATTAGGGCTCTAAAGTTAAGGCATTTATAATCATGTTTTATGTACTTGTACATTTTATGCACTTAAAATTCAAAAATATGCATTTATTATTGACTTTTTTTAACGTTTTCAACATTAGTAACAATTTAAATAATTTTGTTCTTAAGAAGTGTTTAACAATTTTAAAGCTAGCGTAAAGCATCGTAAGCAAGTTAGTAAATAATTATAATTGGCTGAAAATTTTTAAAAAATATTTATAAATTTGAAGAAATAATAATAATAAAATATATAAATTTTGAAAAAAGCTGATTTTAGTAAAAATTCATTAAGTGAGTAAACTAGTTTATATGAATGTTTGATGTTTTGCATGGGATTGTCACTTCTTTCAAAACGTGTTCTGATGATGGGAACCTAGAAAATTCCCGAAATAGATCTATCAAGACATTCCTGAAAGTGGTCAATTAATAAATTTGAAAACGAAAACTCTATAGATTATTTGTTAGGACAATATCCTAATAAAGAAATATAGAGCATGGCCTCGAACTTGAATAATTTTAATTTTCATTAAATAATAATAATAAAATATATAAATTTTGAAAAAAAAAACTGACTTTAGTAAAAATTCAAAAAATTTTAATTAAAAACATACATTTTAATGAAAAATATGCAAATTTACCGAAATATGTGACAAAAGACGCCAAAATATGAATTAAAAATAAATGCATTTAAAGCATTCTCTTATAGCTAAATATGCTAAACTATGCATTAGCAAATCGATTTGTTGAAAATCTGCTGATTTGCAAAGATATTTGGTTAACTTTGTCCTCCAGCTAACGACAACGAACATGTAATTATATAAACTTCCGAGAACTAATGATCTTATATGAACTTTTTTAACTCCTTCACTACCGACTTTTTGTTTGTGGGTTCGTAGGAGGATCAATAAGTCCGTGACTTTTCCAACTTCCCTCGTAGTTATATGAAATGAAACACTGTTCACATCAATTAACACCTGTTAATAGACTACTGTCAAATTTTGAGCAACTTCCGTCATTTACTTTGCGTTTAACAGCTGTTCAAAACATATAACCCCGTGGATTTTTTTAAAAATGGAAAAATTTGAATTTTGATTGCTCATTAAACATAATTTTTTGTGACAAAAAAAACCGTCAATCAAACCAAGGAAAAGCTTGATAAATACTATGGGGACTCTGCACCATCGATTTCAATGGTAAACAAGTGGTTTATTGACTTTCGTTGGGAAAATGACGAAATCCACACTATATGGTGTTGGCCGATCGAAGAGTAAAAGTGCGTGAGATTGTTGATGCCATAGGCATTTCATATGGCAGTGTGGTTTCGATTTTAAATGATCAGTTGGGTCTAAGAAAGTCGTCTGCAAGTTGGGTGCCGCGTTTGCTCTCAATTGACCATAAACGTAATCGTGTGACAACTTCAAAGGATTGTTTGGAGTTGTTTAACCGCAATTCGAATAAGTTTTTGCGGTGTTTTGTAACTGTGGATGAAACATGGATCCATTACAGCACTCCGGAGACCAAGCAGCAGCCTAAACAATGGGTTTCTCTGGGTTAACCGGCTCCGAAGAAGGCCAAGGGAAGTTTGTCGGCCAATAAGGTGATGGCTACAGTTCTTAGGAATGCACGGGTTATAATCCACATCGATTACCTTTAAAAGGGAAAACAATAAATGGCGAATATTATGCCAACTTATTGGACCGATTTAACGAGGATTTAAAAATTAATGACCAAAAAAAAGTTCTTTTTTATCAAGATAATGCACGGGTGCGTAGTCTCAATAGCAAAATTCCATGAATTCCGGATTTAGCCCCCAGTGACTATTTCCTGCTTCCAAACCAAAAGAAATGGCTCGGTGGAAAGATATTTAGCTAAAACGATGAAATTATTGATCAAACAAATGCCTTTTTTATGGACCTCGAAAAATCAATTATTTAGGAAGGGATACAAAAATTGGAGAAACGTTGGACTAAGTGTATTGAGCTAAAAGGAGATTATGTTGAAAAATAAATTATTTTTTTTGCAAAAAAAAACTGTATTTCATTCAAAAAGTTACGGACTTATTGATCCGCCGTCGTATATTTCTGTTTTGACTTCAGATTCCTGTTACACTCATAATAATCTATGCACAAAAAAACTAATAAATATCAAAATAACAAAAACTTTCGTAAAATTAACCATTATTTGTTCATTTTACGAAAGTTTTTGTTGTTTTAACATTATTTTCGTATTTTTGGCATGGATTATTATGGGTGTACGAATACTAAAATTAGAAAGAAAAATTCTTTATTTGATTTTGTTCTCTTCACTAGATGAAGTTAAGGTTTGAGATCGAATAAATCTTAACACAGATTATCACTTATAACTTTTTTTATGTTTAAAAGTGAACTTTTTTTTTGAATCAAGCTATCTTTTAAAAAGTCGCCAGATAATGTGTATAAATTATTAGTGAAATCGGATCATTACTTTGTTTACAAATGGACTTTGAACAAAAGGTGAAAACAAAAAAAAAGAAATACCAAAAGAAAACCTTAAATATCGTAGAAAAAATATGCTTAATAGTTCAGAACTCAGAAAAATTAAATTATATTAAGATTCTTTTTAAATTATTGATGAAGGCTACAAAGCAAGTTCCCAATACTGTCACTTTTTTTGAATTGGTCTGCTCCTATCAATTTGGGCACTAAAAATGGCAAAAAAAGCTCCTTTACTCACTTTTTGTTCAGCTTCCATTTGTAAACAAAGTAATGATCCGATTTCAATAATAATTTATACACATCATCTGGCGACTTTTTAAAAGATAACTTGATTCAAAAAAAAGTTCACTTTTAAACATAAAAAAAGTTATAAGTGATAATCTGTGTTAGGCATTTATTCGATCTCACTCCTTATATGACAAATTTCAAAATTCTAGCTTTCTAAGCTTACGAGATACACTTCTTCATTTCGAAGATAAAGCTGCATTAAAAAAATCAGACTTTATGAATAAATATCGCTACTATATTTCCCCGCACTAATAACAATACATGTATAAAAATACAAAAATATGTCAAAATAACAAAAACATTTGTAAAATAAACGAATATTTGTTTATTTTACGAAAGAATTTGTTGTTTTGACACTTTTTTCGTATTTTTAGCATGGATTATTATATAGTGATTTTTTTTATTGACTAATATCATAATGAATATTTTTGAACAAAAAGTTTTATGGCATCAACAAAATGTTTAAATTTATTTAAAAATGTGTAGTGAACAAGGGTATTGAAAGGGTTGACCGGGTCTGTTGATTTTTTAATACTCGTAGTTAAAAATAAATGTATAAAAACAAAATTTTTCCAAAAAAAATGTCCGTATTCGTTGAAAGTTTTTTATAACACCTTAAAAAAAAAAAAAAAATAATAATAACTCTTGAAAACCAAATAACAATTTACCTAAAATTTTTCTTTTTCTATTTAAAGTTTTAAGCAGAGTGAACAAAAATCTCTGCAATTGGCAGTGTTTGAGATAAATTTAAGAACTTAAATTTTGTATCTTTTTTATTTTGTACATTTTGTTGGCATTCAAGTAAATAATTATAAATTTAGCAAAATATTCTTTTATTATATTTATTGCGTTGTTTTGTTAAGTTTGTAATTGTGTAAAAGTGGTAAAGATGGGATGAATGGGTGGTGTTTGCTTTGTTAGATGCATAAGACACCATGTGTTGGTTTTGTTAAATTTGAAATTCTTAGAAAGAACTTTTCGTGGTTGTGGTATGTTTAGCTGTTTTTAGATAATTAAATTACATTTGCTTTTTTTTTTTTTGTATATGATTTTGGTTTATTTCGTAAAGGAATTTTCGTTATTCTTGGCATAAATTAATAAAAAGGTGTTAAAGTGTATTATCTTGTCGTTGAGATTTCGTTTAAAAAATGTATAACAAGGGGTGAAAAATATCAAAAAATACAAACAATTCAAGTGATTTTTATATTAAATTTAGGATGAAAGTAAAATTAAATAAAAGTATGATTTAGTAATGTTTAATAAACCGCTGATTATGGTTTCTTAGGAATCAAGAATTTGGAAGTAAATTAAATCTTAATAACATATAATTATGAAAAATTAATTGTATTATCATTTTAATAAAATATATAGATTTAATAAAAAAGTTATAAACATTTGTCACTTCTTGATTGTTGACAATAACTATTTAACAAACAAATTTTGATTGTATTGTTTATATTAATTTATTGATTTCTGTAAGTTACACTCAAATACAAAAGTAAGTAGAAAAATCCAGGGACCGTAACGGCTATAAGTGATATCAAAAAAGTACCTTTATAACAGTTATTTTGTGGCTTAAAAAGAAAAAAAGACATCCAAAACAGTTATTTTTCAACGTAAAAATAAAAGATCGGATGAAACTCTTAAGAAGAGAGTTTTATTTCGCCTTCATTAAATAAAACTCTTTTGAGGAGTTTTATTTTTTCCGTCTAAAATAAAACTCATTTGAGGAGTTTTATTTTTTCCGTCAGAGAATAAAACTCATTTTATGTAAAGTGACACTCAAAGCTTGCCGCTTGCCAGATCATTACAATTTGTAAGGCAGTGTAATCTAATCACTTGCATTGCAATTGAAAAAATCGTCATTAAAATGAAAACATGTGGGTTTTTTAATTAATTCCTATTATTAAATGTTTGTTGTTTTATTTCTTATATCTTTATTTATCATAACTAGCTGAATAAAATCCAGTTGCAACTGCATTAAGAGATAAGAAATAAAACAATAACAATTTAAAACGGCAGGTTTAATAACCAATGCGATGATCGACCGTCGGACAAGCAGGGAAGCTTTACGATCTTCACCAGATGTTTTCCGATCTTGGTCAGATGTTTGCGATACATCTCAATCTCAGTCATCATGGGGCAGTATTTGAACTCCCTAAATGTAGATAGGGAACAAGAAAGCGAAGGAAAAGGAATAATGAGGATGAAAAAAAGCTTTCTATGAAATCGACAATTTTCTTCCAAGGTACTTGTCGATTGATAAGCCTCTTTTTGAGTTCTGGGAGGCTAAAAGAATACACTATCCATACTTGTCATTGGCAAAAACTATACAGTGTGTATCTGCAACTCAGGTAAGCGTGGAAAGAGCATTCTCTGCTCTTAAATTGGTATTGAGCGACCTGCGTTAAAATCTTTCCGCAGAAAATTTTGAAAAAGTTATGTTCGTTAAATTAAACAAATAAATTACTACAAACACTACTAGCAAATAAAGTCAATAAAAAAAGAAGAAAATAAACAAAATGAGTTTTATTTTAGACGGAAAAATAAAACTCCTTAAATGAGTTTCAAAATAAAACTCCTCAAATGAGCTTTTTTTTTCTGACGGGAAAAGTAAAACTCCTCAAAAGAGTTTTATTTCAGAAGAAAAAATAAAACTCCTCAAAAGAGTTTTATTTAATGAAGGCGAAATAAAACTCTCTTCTTAAGAGTTTCATCCGATCTTTTATTTTTTCGTTGAAAACTAACTCTTAACTGTGGAGTTGAGATTGTTTTCTTAAGATCAGCATAGATTCTGAAAGATCATTTCAATACGAAACGATTATCATATAATAGTATACGTCGCCATTGACTCTAACATAGAGAGTTTTTGAGTTAAAGTTTTCGGGATAACTGTTATTTTCGGTCTCTGGAAAAATCAGTAAAATATTTTATATATCAATTTATAGCTTTTGTACAAATTTTTAGTACAACATTGATTTTGAGTAAAAACTTTTCGTATTCTCCATTTACTAATATTTTACTAAACAACTTGAGTTAATAAATACAAAAGTTGTTTAGATTACTAAAAATATTTACTAATTTATTTTTTGCCTAGTTGACAGCAAAGTTCTCAATTATTTTTTATAATCTAAAATTCTAAAGAAACTATCAAATTCAAACAAATAAAATTACTAATTCTTTAGTCAAAAAAAAAAAAAAAAATGATTTGCCTTAAGTGTTTACTAAAAATATACTAATTCCACTTTACTAATCATTACACCCACGTTTTGCTCAACGATAAAATTATAATTTTTTCTGTAAATTTTACTGACCTTTATATTTGAGGGTACCTTTTTTTTGTCGTTGTTATTTTATTTATTGGCATACAAATACTTCACTAAAATTGACAACACTTCAAATATTTATTTTGTTTCCCTTAGACTAAACTTTTGCAAACTTAAATCTATTGTTTATACTTTAAAGAGACAGCATACAATAAAAACTTTTTTGTTGACTTTCAAAAAGTTCAAAAGCTAAAAATATATTTTATCCTGTCTTTTAGTAAATACATGATATTAGGCTTTAATCAAGGTTGGCAGCCGAAATGAATAACAGTATTGCTATCGGTATTGGTATCTGTATAGGTACACTCAAAAAAAGTTTAAAAAATATTAAGTAATTTAAAATAAATTGTGCGCCCCGGTAGGGTAATTGCTAGCGTGCTGGCTTATCTGTGCGGGGGTCGTGGGTTCGATTCCCACCATAGGCACTGGTCTGTTTTCGCTACAACGCGCCGAAGGCCATAGTAGCTAGTGCTCGGTTAGTTTAATTGTATATATATATATATATATATTACGGTTATGGCATAACGTCATTTTTAAAATCAAGTGATTCGGTATTGGTATCGATTATCAATATGAAATTTAATAGCTTACCAACCTTGATTTGAACCCTTTAAGACAGGATGAGATAAACAAGTACACTGATAATAATCTATTCATAATAATACGAAAAAAAAAATGTCAAAAACTTTAGTAAATTACATGAAAATGTAATCATTTTACAAAAGATTTCGTGGTTTTGACATTTTTTCGTATTATTATACATTAATTGTTATGAGTGTATAAATACTAAAAATTTGCCAATTTTTGTGATTTTTCTAAAAAAAAGGGATAACTTTTCTAAAAAAAAAATTTATTTTATATAGAACATTTTTTAAAGATAAATCCCAATTCTGATTTTGTTGATGTATGTAAAAATGATTCCCGCTATTGAAAACCTTAAATTAAAAATCAGTCGAGTTTTAATAAAAAAAGTAATTCGACTTATTGAACTCTATTTTTTTCAAAAGAGAAACAACACTCATGAAATTCTTCCTATTAATTAATGTGTTGCTTTATTTGGAAAGGGGTTAGTAGAGAGGTGAAAGGTGGGGAAACATGAAGGGTTTCAGACATGGCAATACTGTAATTTCGCGAGATGATAAGTCTTAGAAGAGTTGTTGCTCGCCACCAGAGAACCAAGCCGACCCTAAACAATCGGCGGCGGCGGCGCGGACTTTTTGGTTCGGCGGCGGCGGCGTTTACAAGTTTATAACGGCGGCGGCTGAACTGTCGGCTTAAATAGGTTTTTTTAAGGAAGGAAATTTAATATTTGAACTTAAAAATATGAACAGTTTTCTATTTACAAAGCATCAGTTAAAACTCCGAAATTTTAAATTATAAAAACTATTTAAAAGTAAGAAAAATTAAATAATATTAAAATTTCAAAATTTTAAAAATATTTTGTAGTTTTAGAATTTTAAAAAATTTAATTTTAAAAAATATGAAGAAGCTAATTTGCTCTAATTTGCAAATTTTTTTTGCAAAAGAAAATTTATCATTTCATAAAAATTAATGACTTTGCTTCACCATATTTATAAAACGTCTTATATCAGCTAACAAGGAAACTACACAGTGGTGAATCCTCAGATTCGAATAAAACTTGGAGAGAATCAAAAAATATTGAACACATTTTTTTAGGTGCGCAATCTCAAGTTTAGGGGTTAAAAAGTGGGGTCAGAAATGAAAAGATATTTCTTTTATAAGTTGAAAGGTATTTGGAAGGTGCATCCACTGGTGTATAGAACATGTCAGTCGCCACCTGATATAGAGTTTGCGATTTTATTGAAGCTTTTTTGTTTAATAGCCCTGATTCATTTTTTTACAGCGGTGGTCTTAAGTGCTATATGAACACCGAAGGCGGGCGCTGCGGTACATATGAGGGAAAGAAAACTCATATATATTATTTTCTAAACTGTTGTTGTCGGCACTGGGAATCGAACCCTTGACCATCTGTGTAACTGTCCAACGCGCTAACCATTACACCACAACGCCAACCCTTTGACAACCAATGGATGATATATGTCAAATTTTTAATTTTTGTGGTATTAGCTACGCTCTATAACCGAGTTTTCCAAGTGTGAGGTATATTGACAAAGGATATATCGTCACCTAAAATGCAAAAGGGCGTAACTAACATATTTACTTTTTACAGGAGAAGCAAAAATCGTCCACAGTTATTATAATAATATCGTTAATAAAACTGATAGTTTTAATCATTGAACCAAACAATTTTGTGGAGAATTGTAGTTCGACGCAGTGCTTCATAATCACTCAACCCTACTTAAATATTTTACTGGGTAACCAAAAAAGAGAGTGAAAACAAAAATATATAAGATTCGAACTTTATTTATAAAACCGCTATATTATATTGCAAAAGTTTTATATTTTGAGTAGGCATGTACTTTAGCCAAATGAATCATAATCATCAAAAAACCCGGTTTTTGAAACTTTGTTAATTTTGCCCTTTTGCATTTTAGGTGACGATATGTAGCTTTCAGATCTTACCAATCAATTTGATCAATATGGTCTAAGACCCTAATAGGGTGACCCCAAGTTTAAAAAATATCTATCCATCTTTTTTTTTTTTGGTTCATATTTTCTTGAACCATATTGGACAATGAAATATATCCCAAATGAAATATATCCCAGGTTAAGTACATCCTAAAGATTCCTAAAAACCATATTTCATATCTAACAATTTATGAGCCTATTAAATAAATAAATTATGTTGCAGTAATCCATTTAAAAAACGTCTAGGAAGTATGCTCGAATTTCGTGGTCAAGTGGTATATGCACATTATTGGCCTGGGGCATTTTTTATTACTAGGCTAATTCTTAACCGATTTTCGATTTTTATACTTTTCTGGAAACATAATTTCATCTTAATGTCGATTAGTTTATCATATATAGTAAAAACTAGTACGAGATTAAAAAAAATTTACATAAACTAAAAAAAGTAATTTTTTCTCCATATAAACACAGCTTTAATTATCAATAAATTTTTGGGTCCATTAATTATTGCACTATTAGAGTTTTCCTACATACTATTAATGGATCGATTTCATTAAAATGGATTAATTGATCCAATGAAGAAGTTCATTAACTTTTTTTTTGATAACATATTTTTGTGTGATTTTTTCATAATTTCATAAAAAAATTCATTAAACTAATGAACATTTTTTGAATTTTTTTCAATTAAATTTTTAAATTGTAATATGCAAAAAAAAAAATTAATTTAGTGTAATTTTTTTTTCTTTCTATATAGTACATGCGGACGAACAGCTGTATTCATAAGTTAAAAACAAGTGACTAACATCGAGTGCATAACTTTTTTACACAAAGTTGTTCACGTTGAACACTCGTTTTAAATAAAAAAAAAATAATCTCTGAAGTAAAACACTCAATATTACATATGGCATATATTCTTTTGTCAAACAGATTTAACCAAAGCTTTGAAATAAATTGCAAAGTTGTCACAACAATTACATTGTTTTTAAACATTGTTTTGAAAAGTCTAATTTATTACAGAAAAAAGTTTTAGGGTAATATTTCAACCTCATTTGAAAGTGTGTTATAAATAAATTACTTTTTATTTTGTAATTTCTTAATGACTTAACTTTATTAAAGCTAAAAAGTAAAAATATTAAATATCAATGCAAATATTTAAGAAAAGCTATAAATTGTATTCATTAAACACATGAAACTTTCATAACGTTTATGCTAGAATTAATGAAAAAAATTTCATATATTTTATGAAATTTTCATTGGGCCAATGAAGCCTTTCATTCAAATTAATTTAATGAAACATGTTTCATTGATGCAAGGAAACATTTCTTTGAGGACTTTTTGTGAAAAAATTCATTGTATTAATGAATTAATTCATTAATATTATTGCACAAAATTCTATCAGTGTAGCGATTAGCTTTAAACTTCTAAGATGCTTTTTTTTTGTATAAAAAATAAACTTTTTTAGCCTGGCGCTCATTGATATCCTGTGATGTTTCAAAAATGGCCAGGCTTAATGTATATCACATTGGTCGTCAAAGGTAAAACAAGAGAAGTTTTTGTTCAGTTTTCTACTTCTGTTCGTATTGAAATGTAAGCAATTTGTATTTGATTCCCAATCAAATCTTTAATTTTTTTTTTTATTTCCTCCCAAATTTGAAATGTCGTACAAAAAGGATATTTAAGGATTACAGTCAAAACTTAATTTACTACTCAATTATATTAAAGTTTTTAACATTTTAGTGTTAAGCATAGCAAAATAATTCAAAATATATGTCATATGACATAAAGAACGTAATGTAAATAAACTCAACACGTCTTTCGCTGTTACTTTGGTTTTTAATGACCAAAAAAAAGTTGGTATTCGCATTCATAAAAATATGTTATTGTGAAAAAAAATAAATAAATAAAAGTTTGGTTTAGAGGTTGAATCACCAAACTGACGTTTCAAAGATGTTTTATTTAAACAGTGTTGTCCCTGTTCTATTTTATTTGTACCGTGGCAATTTCTGCCTGGGATAATATGAAAACATGTTGAAATTAAAGAATATTATTTGACAATTTTTGACTGTACCTTGTTTGATTTTTCATATTAGTTGATCTAAAGATTGTTAATCGAATATTAATTTTGTTCGATTTAAGATCATATTATTGAATCCCAAATAGAAATGGATAATACAGGACGACAGAATATAACACAGCAAAACCGCACATTACCAAATCATGGGTAAAGTAATGTATCGCCATAGGGCTTCATGCATTACTTTACACGTTACTTCACTGATGAATTTTACTGGCGATGAGCCTCAAAGTAACGCATTACCTTGTAGGGGGTAAAGTAACTGGTTACTTATATGGTTACATGGTGGGAAAAAGTAATGTGTCTATAAATAGATTTTCATAAAAAAAAATGCATAAAATTTTTTTTTTACAAATATTTTTTTTAATTAAATAAATAATTTTTTTTTTATTAAATAAATAACTTGGTCATGCTGGGATTCGAACCTGGGGTCTCTGGTATTTAACAATTAGTTAGGCGAGAACTCTACCAACTGAGCTATCGATACATACAATATTTTATTGCTTAAAATGTAGATGAGTTGTTGTGCTTCGTGTTTTCGTTCGTGATATCAAAAATATACAACTTACCATTATGCTTACAAAAAATCACAAAGTAATGGGTCTATTAATAGATTTTCAAAAATATATATTAATAATTACTTTACGTTTATAATTCATGCATTATGTAATTGATGATCGGAAAGTCATTATTTTATGTTTTGAAGTAACGTAAAAGGTAATGAGGTCTCATTACAAGGTAATCCATGAGTGTTCAATTATCGGTAACTCATTACTTCTTGTTGGATAATAATGATACAGGTAAGGACTACACATTACAAGGTAATGCATTACATTATCGCACCCATTACCAAAGTTTTGCTGGGAACTTATTAAAAATTAATAAAGATCTGACCATCAATTATATATTTTTCGAACATGCTGATTTCAATGGTGTACTTAATTTTTTAGATTTGGAAAAAAATGTCTTTAAAGTTTGGCGGTTTTTTCCTGCATTTAAAACTTTTCGAATGCAAAACTGTTAAAAAGAGGTAAAATCCTACATAATCCGCATTAAATATGGGCCATAAATATGAACTCATGTCTTGTTATTTAAATCCGTCAAAACAAAAGCAGATTGATTGCTTGCGAAAGGTTTAAATGCAAAAAACAAAAGGCAAAACCTCCATTTTTTCCTCAATCTCTACCATTGATTAGAAAACTAAGTACAAGATTAAAATCAGCATGTCCGATATATATATAATTAATGATTAGATCTCTATTAATTTGTTCTATGTCATGCCGTGTTATTACTTTTTTTTACAACATATAGAAAAAAAACTTTGAAAAAACCACTTAGAACCAATTAGAAAATTTTAAAGTTTTAACAAAAATATGTGTTTTTACGTATAATTTTAAAGATAACAGCAAATAGCTGAAAACTTGTCACATCGAGTTTGTGGACATCAAGGAATATTGAGCAACATTGTGGAGATCGCGAAATCTAACTCTCATAATTTGTTGACCACTCTAACGTCACATAGATTTTTTTCATAGAAAAAGTTGAAAAAAATATTTTTACCACACTCTTGTTTAGAAAAAAAATAAGCAAATTTTCAAGAACTTTAAGTTCGTGTATCAAAATGTTAAAAATATTTACACCTATAAGGGAATTTTTAATATTAATGCAAAGTTTTTATGCAATGAATTACAATTTTAATTGACTCAATTAATTTTTTAGTCAATTCAATTAAAACCTGAATTTATAACAGAAATTTGTAAAAAAAACGAGAGTTCACTCATAATAATCTATGCATAAAAATGCGAAATTATTGTCAAAACTACAAACACTTTCGTAAAATGTACAAATTTTCGTTTATTTTACGAATAAGTTTTGTTATTTTGACATTTTTTCGTAATTTTACGCATGGATTATTATCAGTGTTCAATCAAAAACAAAATTAAATCAATAAAATTTATAATGAATTTGAAACTCTATGTAAATTGTATAATTAATTTTCACACAAATTAGAAATCCATTATTTATATTTACCTATATCTGTTACTCATACTAATCCATAGGCAAAATACACGAAAACTGTGGTTCATTTTAAAAAAGTTTTGGTTATTTTGACTTTACAAAAATTTTTTCAAATAAACAAAACCTTTCGTTTCAGAAGCAACATTTTATTTATATATTTTACGAAATTTAATAAAAACATTAAAAAAGATTTGTAAATATACAAATATTGTATTAAATACAGAATAGTTTGGGAATTGTTTTTATATATTTTATTTTTTTATTATTTATATCTTCTTCGTCTATATAATAATGCTCCTTACCTACTACACTCAAATAAAAAAGTTAGTAAAGTCAGCAAAAAACTTTGCTGAGTCAGCAAAATATTAGTCAGAAGGGTGCTTGCAAAAAAATTGCTAATGTCAGAAATATCTTTTGCTGAATTAGTAGATTCAGCAAAAGTTTTGCTACAACTTAGTGGATCATAAATTAAAAAACCCTTGCATTAATAAAATTTTTGCTGAATATTAGTAGACTGAAAAAAACTCAAAAAATTTGCATAAAATTTTTACTTTAGTTAATTTATTTTGCTGAAAATCATAAAACATATTTTTGTGATTCTTTTTAAAATAATTTACAATACGTCTACCTGCTGTATAAGCAATATAAAAATTTTCATACTCCCACATTGACGACATGAATTGATGTAATATCTGCAAATATATAAAAATAATAATATATAACATAAACAAAATTATCTTTCAACTACTTAAATCAATGGTTGTCTCAATGATGCTATCTTTTAAAGGAACACTAATGCCGCAGAGAATTATAGAAACGAAACGAAACGAAAAAATAGCAAAATGTAACATATACAACCCTTTTTTTGCAATAAGAAAAAGGAAACATAAAAATCTACCTATGATGTATGACTTTGTCTTTCGCTTTATTCTGTCTACCTGATGTGTAAGCAACTTGACCACTCTATTTGACTAAAAACACACATTTAATCTTTTTTAAATTTAAATATTTTATTTTGTCTTTTATTTAATTAATAGACAATAACTTTCACAAGCAGGTGAAAACGCAAAATTTAAGTTGTTTCAATCCACAATTTTGTTTTATGTATGAAAAACAGATACACAATTTTCCATGGTTGATTTTTTTATGTATCTTACTAGAGTTGTACTTTTTAGCATAATTTTCCTCGTCACTACTACATCTTGACCTCTAATTCATTCTGCGTATACACATTGATGTGCTAATTAGCACAATTTTTTAGCAAAATAAATTAGTAAAACATTAGTAAAATATTAGTAAAACATTAGTTCGAAACAGTTAAGTGCTGACTAAGTATAACCAAAATTTCAGTTCAAAACATAATTTTGGCAAAAAATTTGCTGAAAAATAGTATACCTGATTTACAAGATGTTTTACTGACTTTTCTACTAACCTATTTTTTGAGTGTAGTTACATAATAAATTAAGTTTAATTAAACTTACCATTTTACTACTTACTATAATAAGTACTTACATCTTGACACGCCGCGAAATCTAATTCATTCTGCGTACATCTATCAATCTGATTTTGTACACACTATTAATGGGCTTATCAGCACAACTTTTGCTGAAAAATAAATTAGTAAAACATTAGTAAAATATTAATAAAATATTAGTTAAAAATAGTTAAGTGCTGAATAAGTATAACTTAAATTTTAGGTGAAAACAGAATTTCAGCAAAAAATATGCTAAAAAAGAGTAAACTTGATTTACAAGACGTTTAAATAAATTTTCTACTAAGTTATTTTTTTGGGTGTACGATGACAACCAACATAAAATATTTCATTATGACGAAGATAAACACCAGGTACCTTAAAAGTGACTTTTCTTAGGAGATCTGAACAATCTATATTCCCATTGAGATAACATACAAACAACATTGTCTCTCACTTTTTTCACATTTTGAATAAATTTGTTATAAATGGTAGTAAACTAACGAACAAATGAAAAAATATGGTTTAAAAATGTCTCAAGTTTCCAATTTTTTCGTTTTTTGCACATTTATTCCAAGGAAACTATACAAAAATGGGTATCAAAGTAAAAGTATTTTAAATATTTATCTAATGATTTACCAAAACAATTTAAGGGGTATATGTGTATTTGTTTTTCCTCGAGCCATTTTGGACGCCATCTTTATAACCCTTAAAAGTATGATTTTTATGATAATGAATTGCGCGTGTTCGCTATAAAATTTGCAATATGCTTGACATTAACCAAAAAATTTAGATTTTCAAAAATATGGACAATTAAAAACACTCATACTTTAGTACGCTCAAAAAAAAGTTAGTAATGTCAGCAAATTCTTTTGCCTAGTCAGCTAAATTTTTGTCAGAAGGGTGCTGGCAAAAAAATTGCTAATGTCTGCAAAATCTTTTGCTGAAAATCTGCGAGCTGATTTTAGCAACAAAATTAGTAGATTCAGCAAAAAATTTATTAGAATGAAAAAAACTTAAAAAATTTGTAGAAAAATTATACTTTAGGTAATTTATTTGCTGAAAGTCATAAACATATTTTTGTGATTCTTTTAAAAATAATTTACAATACGTCACAAAACATAAAAATGTTCATACTCCCACATTGACGACATAAGTTAATGTTATATCTAAAACAAATATAAATAATTATATAAAGCATAAACAAAATTATCTTGCAACTGCTTACATCAATGATTGCCTTAATGATGACGTCTTTTCAAGGAAGTCAAATGCGTTGATAATTCTAGAAACGCAAAGAAAAAATAACAAAATATTACATATACAACAGTTTTTTGCAATAAGAAACAGGAAACATAAAAAACTACGTAATATGTGTTTTCTTGTCTTTCGATTTATGCTGTCAATTTGATTGCACTGCGTTATTAATATCTATAAACATTTAGTTTACAAATACACATTTAATCTTTATTAAATTTAAATATTTTCTTTTGTTTTTTATTTAATTAATAGACCATTACTTTCATAAGCCCCGGTAACAACAGAAAACTTAAGTTGTTTTAATAAACAATTTTGCTTTATGTATGAAAAACAGATACAAAAATCTTCCATGGATGATTTTTGTATATGTCTTACAAGATTTGTACTTTTTAGTTTCATTTACCTTGTCTCTACTACATCTTGACATGACGCGACATCTACTTTATTCTGCAAATATCTTTCAATCTGATTGTCTTCCACACTATTGATGTTCTTATCGGCACATTATTTTAGCAAAATAAATTAGTAAAACATTAGCAAAATATTAGTAAAACAATAGTTCAAAACAGTTAAGTGCTGAATAAGTATAACTAAAATTTTAGCTACAAACATAATTTTAGCAAAAAATTTCCTGAAAAATAGTATACCTGATTTACAAGACGTTTTACTAGTTTTTCTACTAACCTATTTTGTTGGGTGCAGTTGTATTTCAATTTAATTTATTTTTTTTTGATAAAAAAAATATATTTTTTATAAAAAGTATGAAGAAATTAGACAAATATAATTCAGTAAAAATAAGTAAAAACAAAAAAAAAATTCAATAGTTTCACTATTCTTACAAGTTAATAGAATACACTCAAAAAAAAATTTAGTAAAGTTAGCAAAAAATTTTGCTGAGTCAGGAGGGTGCTTTCGAAAAATTTGGAAATGTCAGCAAAATTATTAAATTCAGCAAAAGTATTTCTAACACTTAGTTGATTAAATAATAAAAAATCTTTGCTAGAAATTCATAAAATTTTGTGGAATATTAGTAGACCGAAAAAAATTCAAAACATTTATAGAAAAATTATATTTTAGTTAATTTGTTTGCTCGGAATCTGAAAAAATTCTTTTAAAAATAATTTAATATCTGAAAATATATATAAATAATTCTATATAACATAAACAAAATTATCTTTCAACTACTTACACCCTCTGCTTAAAATAAGCAAAGGACACATAAAAAATACCTGGGATGTGTGTCCTTGTCTTTCGCTTTAGTCTATCTGAATACATTTGTTTGCAATTTTACCACGTTACATTACTAATCACTTTTAAGATTTAGTTTACAAATACACATTTAATGTTTATTAAATTTAAATATTCAATTTTGTCTTCAATTTAATTAATAGACAATTACTTTGGTAAGCCGGTGACAACACAAAGTTAAAGTTTTTCTAATCCACATATGTATTAACATTTTTAGCGTTCTTTTGAAAAACAGGTACAAAAATCTTTCATTTTTGATTTTTATATGAGTTAAGGAAACAAATATTAAATTTAATACAATTACAAATTACCAAATTGCGAAACCAATTTCCGTTAATTGCACATTTATGATTTCTTGACCTAAATTCAGTCCAACCAAATAATTGCTTAACAAGCAAGAGTTTCATTTGGCACAATACGATTGCGACATAAATTTAGTTCAATAACATAAATGCTTAGTTTACGGAAGTATTTCAATAATAAAATAATTTATTATAAAAAATTCAACTTTAGCAATTAAGCAAAATTTGTAATTATTTAAAACCATTTAGAAGTAAGTCAGTTAGTAATTATAACTCGTATAAAACAGACGCATAGCGTCCTATAAATAAATTTTAATAAATTAAATAGAAAAACAGACGCATAGCGTCCCATAAATAAATTAATAAATAAAGTAAATTAAAAACAAAAAAATAAAATAAAAAAAACTTTGTTTTTTTTATATTAATTAATTTTAATATAAATTAACTGGCGCCCGAGCGAAGTGTAAAGCAAAAATCCCGAGCAGTGAAAAGTGTCAAAGTGAAAACGCGCTTAAGAAAAAAAAAAGCCCGAACAAAAGTGACAAAAGCAACAAAAGTGAAAACGCGCTTAAGGAAAAAAAGCCCGTTTAGAAGCGAATAAGTGGAGACTGCAGTGCCCCAGTAGCTGATGCAAAGAGGACTTTGCTGCATGCCCCATCACTTCATCGCCATCATCATCCTGATGATGTTAATGTAAGCTCTAGTTTTTAAGAATAACACTAGTGATTAAATTTTAAAATTGGAAAAAGTTAAATACTTAAATTTAAAAAAAGATTAAGAAAAAAAAAAAAAAAACAACAAATATTTAAAATCAAATATCTAAATTTTATTCAAAAAATCTCTAAAAAAAAAAAAAAGTGTAACGTAAAACACCTAAATTTTTTTAAAAAAAAAAAAAAAAAGAATTAAAAATACTTACATTTTGGAAATTGAAAAATATTAGAAATCAAAATATCTTAATTTTATTTAGAAATTGGAAAAGTGCAACGTAAATACCCAAATTAAAAAAAAAAGAATTAAAAATCAAAATATTTTAAATTTTATTTAGCAAAAAGTGTATCGAAAAAGAATTAAAAATCAATTAAAATCAAAATATTTTAAATTTTATTTAACAAAAAGTCTATCGAAAAAGAATACATAAATTTTATTTCTTGTACTTGGTTGGAAATTGGAAAATACTTTAAATAAAAATATCCTTATTTTATTTGACAATTAGAGAAGTGTTAATACCTTGATTTTATTGAAAACTTTCTTATATTTATATTTGCTACGAAAATGTCCAACCCAAATAATATCATAAGACCTTCAGTCCTAAATACCCAAAATCTTCCTCCTCCTCCTACAGTTCAGGGAACAATCGAACTGGAAAGCCTTGTGACTCGAATTGTAACGGACGTTCTGACTCGGAACAGTCACCATGACAGTAGCAACGCTAGTGACATGTCGGACCAGACGATAAATTTGAACGATGGCGGAAATTTGTCAGAGCTGGACAAAATCCCAGATGTTGTTCGATGCATACGGGAATTTTCGGGTACTCCTGGTGAATTTAACTCTTGGAAGAAGAGTGTAGATCGAATTATGAAGGTATACGAACCTATAAAGGGATCACCAAAATATTACGGCATACTCAGTACGATTCGGAATAAAATTAACGGTCACGCGGACACAGCGCTAGAATCGTACAACACCCCGCTGAACTGGACCGCAATGGCGAGATGCCTTTCCATCCATTATTCTGACAAGAGGGATCTTACAACTCTTGAATACCAAATGACGACTATGGTTCAAGGGAATAATACGGTGCAGGAGTTTTATCACAATGTTTACTCCCATTTATCCCACATATTAGATAAACTCGCATGCATGGACGTAGGTGCGGAACCTAGGGAACTGCTGACGAGAACATACAGAGATAAAGCTCTGGATACCTTTATCAGGGGATTAAAAGGTGATCTTCCAAGACTACTTGCGATGAGAGAGCCTACTGAGTTGCCACAAGCCCTACACTTGTGTTTAAAACTAGAAAACCAACACTTCCGTTCGTACCACGCGAATCAGAATCATCAGACAAGAAACCACAATGGTGCCCAATCTACGCCCCAAAAAGGACAAATCCAGAATCCAAGAGGTTACAAACAACCATTTTATCCTCAACTTTCATTTACTCCGCAATTCAGACCAAATGGCCCCTATGTGAATATACCTCAAGTAAATCCGCAAATGCAACATGCACAATATCCTAACAATAATGGCTTTTTCCCAAGACCTTTACCTCCAAGACCCTTACCCCCGAAACCTCAACCAAGACCAGAACCGATGGATATTGACCAAAGCATGCGAACTAGGAATGTCAACTATATGAACCGGCCGGCTCAAAATTCACTCTTTGGAAAAAGGCCACCGGAACAGTTTAATCAAAACCCTAATAAACACCAACGAAACTTCAATATCGAGGAAGACGATCAACCATACTACAATCAGGATCTAGAAGACTCGGCGGAAATTTATGAAAACGATTACCAAAGCGAATATTCAAACGAACACTATGAGGACCAACAGCTTCAAGTGGAATATGAGCATACCGAACATAGTGACGTCCATTTTTTAATCTAGACCACTCTTCGTTACCATTCATCGAGTGTAAAACGAAGGGTGGGAGACTATTTAAATTTTTAATCGATACTGGTTCAGGAAAAAACTACATCCGTCCCGAAATTGTGAAAAAATCGATACCCAATAAAAAGAACTTTTTGGCAAAATCAGTTGGGGGCGATGTGCGTATAACAAATCATACTCTTATTAACCTCTTTAACATAGATATTCCAATCAAATTATTTCTTCTTCCGGCATTGAAAACATTCGATGCAATTATAGGACATAACACCCTAAAGGATCTTTCTGCTGTAATTTACACTGCAGAAAATTACATGACGATTCAGGGTAGATTGAAAATTCCACTAAAACAATTACCACTTCCCTACGTTAATTTGTTGAATATAAAGTGCGATAGCGTGGGCTTAGACCAAGTGGAGAAAACTAATTTCTTGGTGGAAAAATTTCCAAAACTGTTCGCAGACCCTGACGAGAAATTACCATACACCACAAAAGTAATTGGCGAAATTAGAACTTCAACTGATAAACCAATATACTCAAAATCCTACCCATATCCGTTGTCATTGAGAGGCGAGGTAGAGAATCAGATAAAGAAAATGCTGGATGATGGTATTATACGTCCCTCTAGGTCACCCTATAACTCTCCAGTATGTATTGTGTCGAAAAAACCTGATTCTCAGGGAAACAAACAATATAGAGTGGTTATAGATTATCGCAAGCTGAATCTTGTGACAATTTCTGACACATATCCAATTCCGGACATAAACGTTGTTTTGTCTCATCTAGGACAGAATACAATTTTCTCCGTTCTGGACCTAAAAAGCGGATTCCACCAGATACCGTTAAAAACGTCTGACATCGAGAAAACAGCATTTTCTATTTGTAATGGGAAATTTGAATTTACAAGACTGCCTTTTGGTCTCAAAAATGCCCCATCGATATTCCAACGTGCTTTAGATGATATACTACATGAGTATATCGGGAAAATTTGCTTCGTCTATATTGACGATATCATAGTTTTTAGTAAATCTGAGGTAGAACATTTACGGCATCTGGAGCAGGTTTTTAAAACCTTAGAGGATGCAAACATGAAAGTCCAGCTGGATAAATGTAATTTTTTCCAGACTGAAGTCGAGTTTTTGGGATTTATAGTTTCGTCGGCGGGAATTAAGACTAACCCAAAGAAAGTTGAGGCAATTCTTAATTTTCCAATTCCTAAAACGTTAAAAGAACTCAGATCATTTCTGGGACTTTCAGGTTATTATCGTCGTTTTATTAGGGACTACGCCAAACTGGCAAAACCCCTAACGTCTCTCTTAAGAGGGGAGGGGGGGTCGCATTTCCAAAAGACAATCGGCCAAACACGATATTACTTTGGATGAGAATGCTTTGGAATCTTTTAGGAAATTGAAAAATTCCTTGGTCTCACAGGATATTGTCCTGGCATATCCGGATTTTGAAAAACCTTTCGAGTTGACCACGGATGCATCCAATTTCGCCCTTGGTGCAGTATTATCACAATCCGATCGACCAATTGCGTTTATCTCAAGAACCTTGAGCAAAACTGAAGAACACTACGCAACTAATGAAAAGGAAATGCTGGCCATAATATGGTCACTAAATTCCTTTAGAAATTATTTGTACGGTAAATCAAAGGTAATTATCCGTACTGACCATCAACCGCTTACTTATGCTATGAGTAATAAAAATAATAATGGGAAGATGAAACGATGGAAAGCTGTTTTGGAGGAATATAACTATGAGATGGAGTACAAACCTGGAAAAACTAATATCGTTGCTGATGCACTTTCTAGGAAACCAGAAGCAACCGAAATCAATTCTATGTCAGTAAGCCAACACAGCGATGAAAGCCCTGGTGAAAACTTAATTCCTAGTGTGGAGTACCCTATTAACGTGTTTAAAAATCAACTATTTTTACATATAAATCCAACCCCATCTTACCAATTTCAAATCATATTCCCAACCTATCATCGCCACGTAATATCCGAACCGGAGTATAACGAAGAAAATCTGATATCCATTTTGAAAAGGTATTTAAACCCATCAGTAATCAACGGTATTAAAACTCTCGAACCAATTATGGGTAAAATACAATCAATATACCCTTTGCATTTTTCCGCCTATAAAGTAAGGTTTACACAGACCCAAGTCAATGATATTGTTAACGAACAGGACCAAGAAGAAATCATCTTAGAAACGCATAAACGTGCACACAGAAACTATAAGGAGAATAAAGCTCAGATTTTAGAAAAACATTATTTTCCAAAGATGACCAAGAAAATAAAGGATTTAGTAACTCAATGTGCTGTCTGTAAGGAGAATAAATATGATAGACATCCTATAAAACCAGATATTCAGGAAACTCCTATTCCACAATATCCTGGCCATATTGTTCATATCGACATTTACCACACGGAAGGGAAACACATAATTACAGCTGTTGACAAGTTTTCTAAATATGCTCAGGCAAAGATTATAAAATCAAAAGCTGTCGAAGACATCAAAGAACCTCTAAGGAAACTCCTACTTATTTTTGGAATCCCGAAGGAAATTGTTATAGATAATGAAAAGTCCCTGAACTCCGCCTCTATCTCTTTTATGCTAGAAGACCAATTGGGCATCCGAGTTTATAAAACACCGCCATATAAAAGGTCAGTAAATGGACAAGTGGAGAGGTTCCATTCAACGTTAACTGAAATAATGAGATGTACGAAGGCAGATGGAATAAACAGATCATTCACAGCATTACTAGACAGATCTGTAAACGAGTACAACTATTCAATACATTCAACCACGAATAAAAAACCTGTTGAAGCTTTTTTTGGTCGAACAGTGAGCTCTGATCCTAAAAAACTAGAAGATGCCCGGCAAGAAACAATTTCAAGGATAAAGGAAAAACAACAATACGACATAAACACCCATAATAAGAAAAGGACTCCAATAAGAAATTACGATACTGATAACACCATATACGTAAAAATAGATAAGAGACTAGGAACTAAGATAACACCTAAATACAGGAAGGAAATAGTAAAAGAAGATAGATCAACTACCGTGTTGACGGAATCGGTAAAAATCGTACATAAGAGTAACATCAAGAGCTAAACTTATATTTTACTTCTTTTTTTTTTACAGATTACTATTCATTATGTCGGCCCATGCTGACATTCAGCTATATAACTACACATCGTCGCAAATAGCTACAATAGACTATGGAATCGCGAAAATTCAAAGTGGCGTTTTCCGATTCATACACCAAATTGACATCGACAGATACGAACATTCCCTGAACGACATCCAACATTTTATTGATACCTTTGAGACATCCCAAAACCCTATATTTCCCATCCTAAAAGAAGAATTAAAAAGAACATTCCAACTATTAGAAAGTATACATTTATCAAAAATTGTCAGAAATAAGAGGTCAATAAATATTCTGGGCACTGCCTGGAAATATTTAGCTGGTTCTCCGGACCATGACGACCTAGAAAAAATAATAAAAAATTTGGAAAATCTAAATAATAATAATAATGAACAATTTGTCATTAATAATTCATTCGAAACTAGACTCAATAATATTACACGGATTACCAACCTTTTGACTAACAACATAAAGAAAAGTAGTATATTAAGCGAACAGCTTATAATACTAAATCAAAATCGATTACGTCTCATAAAGGAGGATATCCTCAATATCAAATATGCTATCCAATGGTCTAGGATCGGAATGATAAATTCCTTTCTTCTGAATGAATTAGAGATAAAATTAGCAATTGAAAAAATCAAAAATGAGAATATAACATTTGAAAGCCCAGAAGAGGCATTAGAATTTACAAATATTAAAGTAATGCATAATTCAACGCTGATGCTCTATATAGTAGAAATTCCGTTGACCTCAACTATTGTTTATGAAAAATTGTTAATTAAACCAATAAAGAATAATAATTTAATTGTAAAACTAGAATTTAATGAAATATTGACTTTTGAAAAACAAATTTATGGGATAAGAACAAAATGTAAACGGCTTGCAAAGTTGGAAATTTGTAATTCAGATAATCTAGTAAACTTGTCTACTGACAATTGCTTACCAAAAATCCTACACTCTCTCCCATCATCATGTTATACAACAAATGGTCATCACATTCCCCAAATTGAAGAAATTTCGACAGGAACAATACTGCTAAATGGGTTTTCTGGAACTCTCAGAGTAAATGAAGAATCTCAGAACCTCACTGGAAGTTATATCATATCCTATACCAACGCTACCATCCACATTAATGACCGTATTTTCGAAAATATCGATGCCACTCCCATGAACATTTTAACACCTGCAGAACAACCCACTCCAAACGAAATAGAACAACTTCAAATCCTATCACTTGAAAGTTTACAAGAACTGCACATTAATAATACAAAGTTAATTGCTAACTTTAGCAAATCAACGGAAATAAGAGAATTGTCTCTAGCATTAATAATTTTGATGATCACAATCCCACTAGCTATACTAATAATGCTGCGTAAGAACAAATCGAAGACTATATTTGTAAATGAAATACCACAGCCTATTGAAACCGGTAACACTACTTCCTGTCAACCCAAAATAGAGCAAACATCACTAACATACCAAGGCATCAAATTAAACGATATACCAATTTTCTACTCGATTGAGGACAATCGATTTTAAGAGGGGAAGAGTTAAGGAAACAAATATTAAATTTAATACAATTACAAATTACCAAATTGCGAAACCAATTTCCGTTAATTGCACATTTATGATTTCTTGACCTAAATTCAGTCCAACCAAATAATTGCTTAACAAGCAAGAGTTTCATTTGGCACAATACGATTGCGACATAAATTTAGTTCAATAACATAAATGCTTAGTTTACGGAAGTATTTCAATAATAAAATAATTTATTATAAAAAATTCAACTTTAGCAATTAAGCAAAATTTGTAATTATTTAAAACCATTTAGAAGTAAGTCAGTTAGTAATTATAACTCGTATAAAACAGACGCATAGCGTCCTATAAATAAATTTTAATAAATTAAATAGAAAAACAGACGCATAGCGTCCCATAAATAAATTAATAAATAAAGTAAATTAAAAACAAAAAAATAAAATAAAAAAAACTTTGTTTTTTTATATTAATTAATTTTAATATAAATTAACTTATGTCTTACAAGAGTTGTACTTTTTAGTATCATTTTCCTTGTCTCTACTACAGCTTGACATGCAGCGACATCTACTTGACATATTTTTGTATATCTTTCAATCTGGTTGTTGTTCACACTATTGATGTGCTTATCAGTACAATTTTTTTTTAGCAAAATAAATTATTAAAACCTTAATAAAATATTAGTAAAACATTAGTTGAAATCAGTTAAGTGCTGAATAAGTATAACTGAAATTTTAGCAGAAAACACAATATCACCAAAAATTTTTCTGAGTACACTCGATTTACAAGAGGTTTTACTAACTTTGCTATAAACTTATTTTTTTGAGTGTACGTATTTGTAGCATATATTTAGTGTTTTCAAACACAGAATTAACTAATTTTGTGCCATCAGGTGTTGTTAAAAAGTTTTCAAAGCTCTTACAATATTCATCAAAATTATTTTGATCGAATGATATTCTATTCCTATCGTAGAAATACAAATTATTTTTCACAAAGGATTTTTCACAAAAAGCGTTGGTTATTGATATTGAAAAAAAAACAAATGAAATTAGTTTTTTTTATAAACATTTTTTAAGGTGTTTTTCGGTTGGGATTTAAATATTCTTGACAAAATAAATATTTTCGTGATTTTTGGCAAGCATTAAAAATTCTTGTAAATCAAGCGAAATCCAGGCTGTCTGGCAACCCTACCCAGTAAAATAGTAAAATCCAAATAACTAGTTGCAGAACAGCTTATACTGTATTATAACAGGTTCTAATTTCTGTTCTGCAACTGGTTCATTTTATATGGAGTTTGTCCTATTTGCAATAGGTTCTTTACCTCTAAACCAGTTCTAGTACTGGTTATGGGACATTGACACCTTACATTTCGACTCTTTACATTTCGACCTGTTTTAGAACCGGTTCAACGTAACCGGTGGTAAAAGAAGTTGTTCTAGAACAGGTTCAGAGGTAATCTGTTCTAAAAAATTTTTGCTGGGAATTTAATAAAAATCTGAAATTAATTATTCTGTAAATTTCCTAGTGGGCTTTTATTTTGTCCAAAGCGGAAAATTAAGTCAAATTACATATATAATTAGTTTCATCAAGTGGAAGTTCTTGTTGAATAATTTAAAGCTTTGCATTCTTTTAGTCATAATTAACGTTACGTTTTATGGGTCTTTTTAGTCCCCAGGCCACTAAGGGCTAAAGATTTTTTTAATAAAAGTAAAGATACTTATAGTCAAATTTAGGAGATATTTTTCCGAAAATAATGCAAGCTTTGTTGGAAACATTCAAATTTTGTTTCACTTTTGAAAAAATAGTAAATAACTTTGAGTATATTAAAGGAATAAATGAAATCAAAAATTAAATTTTTCAAATTTTCGAATTTTGTAATTTTTTTTCAAAAATTATCCTTTTTCGGCCGAGATACTGCACGTATTAACGTTAAAAAAAAAAATTGAATTTTTCCATTTGGAAACATTTGCAGTAAAACTGGCGACTGTAATGACAAATCTATTTTTAAGGGACCCCTAATGTGTCTGTTTGTATAATTTTGTATGTTACATTGAGTATATGTATTTGTTTTTGATGTTTTCCTGTGTGCGTATCAATCAATTTTAATGACTGATTGATTGATTACACTCACAGAAAAAAGTTAGTAAAGCCGTTAGTAATCCAACTTTGCAAAATTTAAACATATTTTTAGTTCAAATTGAGATTTTAGTTAAATATTTTGCTATTTTGATTTGACAAAATATAAATTGTTTTTGATGAATTTAATACGATTTAAATCGTTGTAATACGATGTTTGCGTTCTAGTATTTGAGTGTGTTTTTTTATATATTGTGTCAGTATAAAAGAGATAAGTGAAGTGAACACGTCGCACATTGGGTTCGATGGTACCCAAAGTGGCGATTGATTCATAGAAGCCGTAGTTTTAAAATATTATATTTTTTTATTGATGAGTTGTTATAAGCATTTTAGAAAATAAAAGTTAAAAAAAAAAAATTTTTAACCCGTTAAGCGCATTATAGTTTTTTGGAAAAAAGACCTTAGTTCACAATTTATGCTGTAACTTTGGAATGAAAAGCGATAAATGAATGAATAAAATTGGAAATTAAAGCATACTTAATGTGCTATTAAAAAATTCAAAGAGTAAACTTATTATATGCATTTATATTAGTATAAATTTAGTTTAAAATCCAAATTTTGTTTTTCACAAAATCTCATAACTGCACAAATTTATTTCAAAAAAGTCACAAAAGAGTAAATTATAATTTTTTAGTAATGAATAATCATAAATACATAAAAACACAGCTTAAAAAAAAAAAAAATGGAAGAAAAAATTTTTTTAACCTGTTAGGCGTTTTTTGTTTTTTGGAAAAAAACATGATCTTCAATTTTCGCTGTAACTTTGAAATCAAAATAAATTTAAAGAATAAGTTTATAATATGAATTCCTATTGGTATAAATTTGTATCCAGTTTTTGCTTTCACTAAATTCAGTAAATGTACAAATTAATCTGAAAAAATAAAAAATTTTAAACTATTGTTTTCATTTTACTTTTTTAATAAAAAATATATTAAAATATTTGTAACTATTATTCTGCATTTTCAAATTCATCACAAATAACCCAATTATCATAATTTTCATTATCATCATTATCTTCATTATCATTGCTATAATCTTCTTCAACATTATCATCGTCACTATCTTCATCGTTATTATCATCAGCATCTTTATCATCATTTTCATTACAAATATCTGGCAAAACTAACTCTAATGCCGAAGTTGATAAATTAGATTTTTTCTGCTCATATTTCTTGCTCATGCTAGATATAAATGGGTCAGAACTTAGCAGAAACTTATTGAAAATATCTTCTTTGGACATTTCCCGGCTGCATTTGCGAGCAAAGTGCTCTCTATAATTTTTAAAAACTTTGTTTCTTGAGCTTCTTCCGATAATTATAGTTAGCAATATGCCAAAATCGACTTTTTGCGAAAAAGAACTTTTTTATTATTGAAAATGGTTCTTTAGGGTATCAGAAGCAACTTTTGTTCCGCGACTTTTTTATAATTCCGTTATTTACAAAATTACCGTTATTTTTAGGTTCTTGAAGAAAATCAAAATTTTGGCCGTTAAATTTCCAGAATTCGACCAAATGTTGTTTGGCAACTTTTTACAAAATCATATGGCGAGTACTTTTGCAGAACATATGAACTCAAAATATTTGCAAATACAGGGTGTTTTGATGCATTTTTTAAAAGAAATGAATTTTACGCCATCTAGCGGCAATAATTTGTACTAACAAAATTCAATAATTAGAAAGGTAATTGAATACCTTTCCAACAAAAAAAAAACTTAAAAATCGGATGAAAAATAACCGAATGAGAAAGAAAAGATCTATAAGATAATGAGATAGTACCAAATTTATATTAAAATATGTATGTAAATTTTATTAAATTGATCATTAAAGTTTACATTTTTAGTTTTGCGAAAAAAAATTTTAGTTATTTTACTAGAATTGTATTTAACAGAAATCTTTATTATTTATACTTTTAAAAACATCAAGTTATTTTATTATTTAAATTTTTAGAGATCTACATAAGAGTGCAAATTCTTTAGCTTTTCTTTGAGTGGGTTGTTTACGTTTATTTTTCGTCTGTTTTTTATTAAGTAAATCATTTGAGAACAGATAATAAGAGGTTGATAACACAGCCCCACAAAAATAAAAAAAAAATATGACCCAGAAACTAATCCTTATGTATTTTGACCTTCTGAATTCGATTCCGTCATTAGAACTGAATTCAATTGTTGGGTTTTTCTGTAATTTACAAGGACAGTCCACAAAGTGAACCTACCCGGTTTCTTTGTAAATTTGACTTATTATTAGTTAAAATTTTTTAAAATTTTATTTCTTTACATAAGATCAAGTCTGGTTTATTACGAAAAAATAAGAGGTGTTTTAATAAAATCTGTCAAAAATTTTAAAAGTAACATGGATTTAAACAAACACTTTTTAACATGGTCAAATTTACAAATAAGGTAAGTTCACTTTGCGGACTTTGCTTGTAAATTACATGAAAACCCAACGATATAATTCAATTCTTATGGCGGCATCGCATTCAGGAGGTCATAATACATAAGGATTGGTGGGTCTGGTTTCTGGGTCAGAACCTTTTTATATTTTTGTGAGGCTGTGTAATTCATAAGCACGCAAAGGTGACGGCTAAAATATCTACTGCCGCTTTATCGCAATAGTAAATGAAATATAAGTATATTTACTTATCACATGGAAAGGAATTTTGTTTCCCAAAGTGAAAACAGTGTCTATGTTCTTAATAACTAATGTATAACTAATTTCAGTAGCATAAATTTACGTTTTTTTTAAAAATTCACCCTGTTTTTTTAATCAATTAATAAAATTTGTCGAAAATAGGCTGTACTGTTTGTAATACGGCACAAATTCGGCTGAATATTATGCCTTGGGAGACAACATAGTTGTTGATGACTAAAATATCTAAAATTCTGCCGTGGTGCTTGAAGATAACATTCCTACTTCAAAAGTTATAAGTGAATGAAGGTCAAAAAAACCCCATTTTTTCATTTTTTTCGCCTTTTTTTACATTTTCCTAATTTTCTTGTAAACGAAAAATGCGATCGCCAAGCACCACGGCAGAATTTTAGATTTTAATGTCATTAACAACTGTGTTACATGGCAAGCCATAATATTCAGCCCAATTTGTGCCGCGCTAAATGTTAGAAGTAGTATTTTCTTACTTCCAAGTTTTGTTGTTGCCACTTTGTTTTTTTTCAGTGTATTATTCCAACAAAAACCAAAAATGGAAGATTACTACCCAAACTAACTATTCAACACATAAAAACATTGATTTTGTAGCTATTAACATAAATAATGCGTTAAATTCATAAAAAGTCAAAAAATCCAAGTTTAAGGGCCACCCTAAATATCCGTTTTAGGCCAAGTGAGGGGCATTCTAATAAGCAAGTAGGGTACCTGACTCTACCCCCGAAACATATAAAATCATTCGGGATTAATAGCTTGAAAATGAAAAAGTTGTTTTTTTGGCATATTGCTAATTATAGTATTGGTAAAAGTGCTTGCTGTATAATCTTCGGCCCGTGAATAAAAAATGTATGCAAAGTGGAAGGCATACAAAACAGTTATTATATAGGCGTAACTATCTCGGCACGGGCAAATTAGTATAAGATGTAAAACCATCACGTGAATTTGGTAAATTATTAAAAAGTCCTATTTTTTCGCTGAAATTGAGTTTTAATTTTTATTCTTTTCTGGTAAATTGGTCACCCTCGTGAACATAGGTGATCAAACGCCACTCACGCAGCCATCTCTATTAAATATTAAATATATTGACAATAATATCAACAACAACAAAAATAGCTAACATTGAGAGTAAGACAATAGTAACAACAAAAACACTGTGGGTATGGTAAATAAAGGAATTTTGAAAACAAGACTTTTTACATAAAATTATTAATATCTTAAAACGGGGCAACAGAAAGGCAAACTTTTTTGTTTGTAATATCAAGTAGAAATCCCATACTTTCCAAAAAAAAAACACAACTTCAAAGCCGGCACTTTACTACTTTGTTACTTCTGGTCCATCATATATGGAAAATACCCAGATTTTAGAGCTTTTTTTAAAAAATATTACAAATATTTCCACACATATTTTTGTAAACACAAAATCATTTTTTGTACACTTAAATACCTGGAGTTGAAGGTTCCATCATAAAAGTTTAACTTTTTTAATTTTAAATGTAAAAAAATAAGCACTGCTTTTTATCAAATTTCAATTTTTTCACTTTTGAAGAAAACAGCAATAATTAGCTAACTTTGACAGCTCACTACGGATGAAGTAAACAACTTAGATGGTTCAAATTTTAAATAGTGATGTAGAATTTTATCTAGTTTTATTCGATACCAATCTAAAATTTCAATTAAGCGCCACTTTGGACCCATTTCAACCCAATATGCGTATGTATTAGAAAAATAATTTTAAACAGTTATTAGAAATTATAAAACTATGAAAATATTCAAGGGTTTTAAAAAAAAAGTGAAAAAGAGAATTTTTTTTTTTGTTTGAATTTGCTAAATTGAAGGAATATAAAACATTGTTTTGGTGTTTATAAAATAGTTTATGTTCATAAAAATTAATAAAATGAAAAATAATTTAAATAACATTGTCCTTTTAACAATGAATAAATATTGAAAGTGTTACGAAAAACAGTGCTGATTTAAGTAAACTTTACATTTTTACGTATATTTATATTTTTATATTATTTTGTTTTTTATATGTTACGCTTCAGTTTTTGACAGATAACATTTATATAAACATACAAAGTAAAGTAAATAATAAAAACGAACAAAAGACAGACATAAAACTGTATTATATCTTTCTTATAAAAGGCAGACACAGATACAAATATGTATTTTATTTATCTTACAAATACAGAAGTGTATTTTATTTGCTTTATTATTTATGAAACAACTCATCACGAATATATCATTTTCATGCAATAAACCAAAAATTTAACTAATAGTTAATAGATTTTACAGTTTTTCTTTGCTGTTTTTATTCTACTAATATTTAGCCAAAAGATTATGCTAATTTTACTACACATTTTTTGCAATGTCATTTTTAACTAATTTTTAGTAACTTTTTCTGCTATTTTTACAGAAATATTTCTATGAGTGTAGAATTAGTGAAACCTCTATTAAGCATTAACTTTGATTAGTTTGTTGTTATTGATTTCTCTATCAACAAGGTTAATTATAAACTTTGTTTTTACACTCACAGCAATAAACCTGTAGAAATAGCAGAAAAAGCTACAAAAAATTAGTTAAAAATTACGCTGCAGAAATAAAACTGCTTTAATTTAGCAGATTTTTCTTTTTGCTAAATACTAATAAAATATGAACAGCAAAAATACACCTGATGATTAGAAAAAATTTTAGTTACATTCAAGTTGAATTTTAGTTAATTGAAAATAGCAATTTAATCTGCTAAAATTAGCTAAATCACTTACTAAATATTTGTAGACTAAAAACACCAAACAAAAACTGTAATATCAACAAAATGTTTGCTATATTTACCATAAGTTTTGTAGAAGGAAAGTAACAGCATATGTTGCTAAAATCAACAGAATTTTTTGTTAAATAATTGTAAATTGCTGATTTCAGAAGGGCATATTTTTATTTTTATTCGTATTAAAAATTTGAAAATTTCACATTTTGTATGATTTTTTTGTTTACTAATATTTAGCAAAATTGTTTGCTGATTTTAGCAGATTAAGTTGCTACTTTAAATTATTTAAAATTAACCGCAAACTTAACGAAATATTTGTAGATTTTACATATTTAGTTTCGCAATTCCTATCTTACTAATATTTGGGGAAAAAAAAAATCTGCTAATTTTGACATTTTTTTCGGAAACGTCATTTTTAACAAATTTTCAGTAGTTTTAGCAAAAAAAATTTACTAATATTTTTGAATCAGTGTAGGAGACAATAATAAAATTAAGAGGTTCATTTGTCACTCATATTAAAAATGTATGCCAAACAAGGGGCTTAAAGAAGTTTTATGGCACAACTATCTAAAAACTGTAAAAGTAACGTTTTATTTACACATACCCAGGTAGAAATAGCCAACCGTACTAAAAAAAATGGTAATGACAAACCACCGCTGTTTTTGTAAATCCCATTGTGTTAAAGTGACCAAAGGTACAACTAATATTGTACTAGGAAAACACAATCCCCACAAATATAAAACCGCGATATTTCAAAAACTATAAATGAGAATAAAATTTGTTGCGTACACTCAAAAAATTTGTCTATCTATATATATAAAATTAAATGTGTGTTTGTTTATTTGTTTGTTTGTACCTTATAGGAGACCAAACCTCTGGACCGATCTTCCTGAAATTTTCACAGCATTTAACTGGGACTCTGGGTACTTTTTTTCGACCACGCCCACTTTTACGCCCACTTTTTTAAAATTATGTTATTGCTCCCATATAGTTTTTAACTGGTTTACTTCAAATTGTATACACATTATACTCCAGGCGAGGAGTTGAAAGTTTTAAACTTTTTGTTCTCTGTACAAATTTGTTCCTTCCAACGGATTTTTTTTTATTTGGTAGTATATCGCTCTTAATACTGTTAACGTCGCCATATAACTATGAACCACGCCCACTTCACCGCCCCCTTTTTTTTAATTCAGATACTTACTTTTACCACTAACAATGTTTGCAAAATAATTTTTTTGTAATATGTGTTTACCTAAAGTTTTATACACTTTTTATCTACATGTAAAGTAGCCATACATTTTTTATTACCAAATCCCCCTTTTTCGCCCCATTTTACCTTAAATTATAATTAATCTGCTTTCCATCTATATATATAAAATGGAATGTGTGTTTGTTTATTTTTTTTTTTGTTTGTTTGTTTGGACCTTATAGGAGACCAGACCTCTGCTCCGATCTTCCTGAATTTTTCACAGCATTTAACTGGAACTCTGGCATGATTAATAGGCATGATTTCGATCACGCCCACTTTTACGCCCACTTTTTTTAAATTATGTAATTGCTTCCTTATAGATTTTAACACATTTACTTCAAATTGTATACACATTATATACTCCAGCCAAGGTAGATATAAACGTTTCAAACGCCACGCCCCTCTCACGCCCCACATTGTTTAAAAGTTTTAATATTTTTGTCCTCTGTACAAATGTATTCCTTTCAACGGATTTTTTTTTTCAAATAATGTATATGGCAATTCATTTCACTAATTAAGAACGGTTATGATTGGCTGTCTTAAGAATAAATACTATTTCACCAAACGGGAGCTATGTTTGCAGCCATTCAAGTTTTAACTTTGGTCGCGTCTATTTGACTAATTACAATAACGATTCTGATTGGCTGGTTAAAGAAAAATTATTATATTTAAGCTCGCTGATTTTCAGCAAAAGATTTTGCTGACATTAGCAATTTTTTTTGCTAGCACCCTCCTGACTAAAATTTTGCTGACTCAACAAAATTTTTTGCTGACTTTACAAACTTTTTTTTTTGAGTGTACCTAAATATATTAGAAGATATCAATTACAAAGACACGTTTTGCAAAAAGTTGCAAATTCTTCAGTAGTAATATTAATAATACATTTTCATATGAAAGAGCAGTTTTTTTTACTTTAGTATTTAAAGCGTGTGGAAAATTAATTAATTTTCTAAATATTTCAGGATATTTTCTAAGTATTTGCAAATTTTAAAACAAAATTTTTTTTTCAGTAGAATGACTAGTTTATGCACAATAATAAAATTTTTTAACATGCATAAAATTTAGTAAAAATTTAAATTTCCATGCAATACCAGTGCTATGTTTTTATACAAACACCGACATGATTATACTTAAGTTAAAAAAAAGTTTGTGTAGATTTAAATTCTTAGAAAAAATTCACGATTTTGCGGAAAATTAAGCAAAATATATGAAAAAATTGGGTAGAATGATAAAAAAAACCCCGATATTTCAAAAATTTTAAACGAGGACGGTTTTTTTTTCTGCCAGATTTAAATCCTGCTTAGGATTCCAGCAAGTTCTTTTATTTTTGACCCTTGAGTAGTGTAACCTTTAAATCCGTTTTAGCTATACTTAAATTTAAAATTGATATTAAAGATAAAAAAACTCATAACATTCATTCAGTGTCCTAAATTTACTTCTAATGCACTTTTATAATAAATAAATTTAAAGCAATTTAATTGACAACATGTACTAATAGTGTATAATATGTATAAACAATTATTTGTGTGGACATAACTTTATTTTTTTTTTTTTTTGTGTTTAAACTGTTATGAAACTTTGAATACACGTTATAAACCATGTGAGTAGATGTATTATTTGCGTGACAATATACGGATTTTAGCAGGCATTAACCACGTAAACCACAAGTAAAACACAAAGGCATATAGATGAGTAATTTCATGTTAAATCCACCAACCTACCTCCTCCGACTTTTATGAGTTTTCGTAGGTATACAGTATTTCACATAACTAAGACAAATACAAAGTTTGGGGCCACTGACACATCCGGATCCGGAAATACGAGATCTTGAATATCGGAAAAACTAAACAAATGTACAAAGTTGTACTTACTTTATTCACATTTGTGTTATGGGCACGCAAATCATTAAGATCGCATTTGGAAGGTTATACAATTTTTTTTAATTTGATATATAACATATTTTTTTTATGTGGAAAGGTCAAAGGTTACCTTTCTTGACATATAATTAAGGAGGCTATATCTTTGAAAACGACCTTTTTACAAATTAAAAAACAATATGTGTTAAACATAATTTCCTTCTCTACAGTTGTGACAAATTGCAAAGTGGAGGTATTTTCGGATCCAGAAAAATACCTTGTATGTCTCTTTTAAGCAGGTGAAAAGCGCTTCTTAGGCAATAAGTAGCGAATTTTCTTGTGCTTCCAGAAACGTTAAAATAATGTGTAATTAATAAAAATTAAAGCGCTTATTCACTTCTTCAAAGATGCAGCAAAATATATGCTTCAATAAAGCACTATTAAAAGGCATTCTTTTCATTGACTTCCAGAAGATGTTCTGAAAAAAATTGACAAAAAATTTAATTTTCAAACAGTTAATGACGTTTTTACTAAATAAATTAAATTGATTTATTGATACTTTATTGCTTCATTGTATGCATTATTTACTGCTTCATTGCATGCATTCTTCACTGCTTCATTGTATGCATTATTTATCGCTTAATTGTATGCATACTTTATTGCTTCAAAGAAGGCATTTTGGGAAGCACTACAGAATGCCTTAAATAATTGCTTTATAGTATGCATGGTGGTGAAGCGATATTTTGGGAGCATATAAAGGCAGCAACTGCTTACCAAATCGATTTTTTTTCTGCTGGGATAGTTAAGGTAGATATTTTACTAGGAAATTTAAATTACACAAGGCAACAATTTTGAAAAAATTTTAGGGGCTTTGAAAACCACTATACAATTTTGATGTATTGTGGTCCCAGTAGTACAAATATGGTTCAATTTTGAAATTCTATGGAGAGGTTTTTTTTTAAAAAATTTTTAATTAAAATTATAAATTTTTTTAGACGTTTCTCCACATAATTAATGATAACTAAAAAAAATTAGTCCGATATTATTCAAATAAATTTAGAAAAACTGAAATTTACATAGCCTTTAATCCGTTAATATATTGCGTTTCAATCGGCTCAGTAGTTTTGGAGTTATAATAAAAATTGAGGGAAAAAATATTTTTTTACGTGAAAATAGCAAATTTTTTTGTTTCAAAAAAATCATCAAAAATCGAAAACGTCAAAAATCGTTCAGATTTATTGCTTTATCGCAAAGCCACATGTAATAGGAACAACATGAGATATCGATCATAAAAATCGATTGATTTTTTTCGAATTTATTCACAATTAAGTGAATTCGCTCATTTTCACCAAATTTTAGTTTTTTGTCTGATATACATAAAATTGAGTAGTTAATGTTCTTCTTTCGATTGATTGAATTTTGAAAACATTTTCCCCATGCTATGTACAAATTTTCACATCAAAAATGCATTACATAGTAACATTCGTGTATTTTTTGGCAAAACCCTACCTAGAATATACTGATTCTATTCTTCGGAAAGACATTTGTGTTGGATGAGCTTAAATGCAAATAAATAAATAAATTAAATAGTAGAAAATTTATATTTTATTATTCACATTTATTATAATAAATAAAACAAGAAAATAAATAAATAAATATGTATTATAAACTACAAACTCTGAAATTTTCTTTTAGTCGATTTTCTACTATTGTTGAATAACGAAGTGTTACTCTGAATACTCCAGCAAAAATCAGCCATCATGTGTGCATCCCAGCGACCCTGGTATCGTTCGTCCATTGTCCGGATATCTTGGTGGAATCGTTCGCCCTGTTCTTCACTCAAGTCTCCTAGATTTTCAGGAAAACGATCTAAGTGACTGTGCAGGTAGTGTACTTTGATGCTCATGTTGCATCCAAGATTCTGGAAGTGAGTTAACATCTCTTCAACGTGCGCAACGTAATCATCACCCTTGTTATTGCCTAAGAAATTTTGAATAACCCATACAAACGAATCCCATGCATTCTTCTCAATTTCTGACATTGAACTGCCAAATTCAGTATCGTTCACCAATTTGCGAATTTGTGGGCCATCAAATATGCCTGCTTTCAGCTTTTCCATACTTAGATTGGGAAACTTCCTTGAAATATACTGGAAACATTCACTATCTTTGTTAAGTGCTTTAACATATTGTTTCATCAGACCAAGTTTAATGTGAAGAGGGGGTAATATGATGCGATCTCGGGGCACTAGAGCCACATTTATAACATTTGGCGTACCTGGAACTAGTGTTTCCCTAGAAGGCCATTGTTTTCTCTTCCAATGTTCTGTTTTAGCTCTGCTGTCCCATAAACATATAAAACAAGGATATTTTGTAAAGCCGCTTTGTTGGGCTAAGAGGAAATTTACCATCTTAAGATCAACACAAATTACCCACTTATGTTCATCATACTTTATCTTCTTCATGACCAATGCAATTACAGAGTATTCTTCTTTTACTTTGGTTGAATGTGCGATCGGCAAGGAGTGAAATTTATTTCCATTATGCAAAAGGACACACTTCAAGCTGCGTTTTGATGAGTCGATAAATAAACGCCATTCGTTTGAATCATATTTCTGTAAGCCCATGGCAGTCATCAAACCAGAAATATCTGTGCAGTACACAAAGTCATCCTCTTCAGCAAAATAATGAAGTAAGTCTTTTTCTCGAGTACGGTAATACGAAACTTTAGTTTCTTTAGTTATGAGACCTGTTTCTTTCATCCGGGACGCAAGTAATTCAGAAGATCTTTTCGACAATCCAAGGTCTCTAATTACATCATTAAGCTGATCTTGATTCCATGGTCTCGGCGAGAAATGTTTGTGTAGGATGAACTCGTCATTTTCAGCTGTAGATGGTAGTGCTGGATCTGACATATCTGATTGGTAAGACATACTTGAGGTTGAGTGTCCTGGTGAAGATGAAAGCACATGACTACAGCTTGCACCCCGATCATATTCTATTTCTTGTGAATGTACAACTGCAAGTGTAAACCCATCAGCAGACCTCGTGGGGTAAGACCATCGCATATGTTTTCCAAAACCGCTTTTTGTACTTAAACAAAAATAACACTCGGATGCGTGGTTCGCTGTTTCTCTCCATAGCATAGGCTTCAAAATTTCCAAGTGTCGTCTGTAAAATGAAAAAAAAAATTGAAATCAGGAATATGAAGAATTCAAATTTTAATTAAGAAATATTGTAATTATAAAATATTCCAAATCTATTAATTTATACTTACTTTACGTTAGAAGACTTCATAGATAAATTCAATCGACATGGAATGCATATAGTACTCGGTGTCCAATGCTGGTTCAAATTGTGCGGATAGATATTATAGCAATCTTGATATGACTTTTGCAATGAAGTTAAGAAGCACTTCCGTTTTTTCCCGGTGATATATTGGCCGCACACATAACAAAATAAATCTGGATCGTTTTTACATAAAAATGTTCTGGCTCATTTTTATTAATATTTGAAAATTGTTTTTAACTTCTAAGCTGTATGACTCTAATTTTTGTGTAGGTATTAAATGATGTTTGCGTTATCGCAAACACTTCTTGAATGAAATAAAAAGGGTCAAGGAGATCTTATAAATACTGATACTATAATTTGGGATAACCCTTTGTGTGGATACAGTTTGTGTGTGCTGCAAATTTTTTATTATTCCCAAGAATCCTAAAAAACATTAAGGACTTTTATGAAAAAAAAAAAATTATCCGTTACAGGTAGCTAACGGAAAATAAGAGCACTTCAGCGTACACGCACATTTATGAGCGTTTTATTACTATCCTACCGCAATCGTAAAAATTAAACAATCTTTTGTTTATTACTTATTTTTTTTTAATTATTAGAATCATAAAAATGTCATAGAGGTTTTTCCCAAAGGGGTTTTGCCAAAATGCGTGTCGTAAAATGCACCTGAGTTTTTATGTTCTGCATTTTCATTATATAGTAGGTACAATTTTCTACAGTGCTTGTAAATATGCGATACCTTCAATTAATTGTAAATAAAATGTAAAGCATGCATCGATTTTTATGATCCATATCTAGTTTAATTCGCATGATATGTAGCTTTACTACAAAAAAATAAAAAGTAATATTTTTTGCAGTTTTCGATTTTTTCCAGATTTTTGTTTTTCAAATTTTTTTTTTTTTTGCCATTTTTTTTTTTTTTTTGCTAACAATTTGTTTCATAACTTTGAAACTATTGATCGCATTAAAAAAATTTGTACACGTTCTTTAAAGATATTGTAAACCTTAATTTTTGTAAATTTAATTTGACAAAATCGGACTAGTTGTTTTTGAGTTATGACAACATAAGTGGAGAAATGGCTCAAAATATTGTCAATTTTAAAAAAAAAATTTTTTTAAAAAAAATTATCCATAGAATTGAAAAATTTTACCATTTTTGTACTTAGGCAGCCATGATGCATCAAATCTATATAGTGGTTAGTCAAGCCTTTTTTTGCTGTTGACCTGTATTATGTAGCAAGAAGAGTCAGTTCATGGGTTAACGCCGATTGAAATGAAATTTGGATATGTTATAAAGAATCAAAAATTAAGAGACCCATGTTTTTTTAAGCTACCCAATCTCTTATTTAGGGGTTAAAAAGTTGGATCAAATATGACCCCAGTTTCAGTATTTTGCGTTTTTTTCATATTTCTGTCAAAGAAACTATAAACAAATTTGGTATCTAATGATATGTATTTGAAATGTTCATCAACGGTATAAATTAGCATGTTCGAGCATCCTCAACTATTCGTGGTATTCGAAAAAAGATATAAATCTTGGGAGGTTTTGTAGTAGGATGTATAGTCGGTTCAGGTCCAAACTCAAATGTATTGTTCTCTATTAAGTTTAAGTGGATAAAAATGGGTTATGAATGAAAAACATTTATTTTTAATCTTTAAGGAACTTTGCAGTTGTGGGTTTTAAAAAAAAAAACATTTTTTTTTGAGATTTTTAACAGGCAAGTCAAAAACATTTGTTATGCTTACTTTTAAATTTTTTTATTATAGTATCCCTTAATTAGACATATAAAAAAATTGATTTGATTTTTTATAATTATTGTAGTTATTTGTAGCATATGTTATATATTATATATCATTTACCAATATTATAAGCTAATTTAGATTTACAAAAATAATAAATACTTGATATATGTTTTTCAAATTTTTTGAATAATTTGAGAACTAGTTTTTGCCTTTTTTAAAAAGAGATATAAATGATCAAAATAAGTTAAAGTGTTTGAAATAGCGATTTAGCATTTTTTTAATTTTTGGCAAAAAGTCCTTTTAAATTCGATTTTGTGTATTTCTACGATCATTATTATATATCGTTAGAAAGGCATTTGGAATTCACATAATAAAATGAGATTTATAGTATATAGTTACATATAAATTTTCAATTCAATCGCCGTTAACACATGAAGGGACTCTTCTTGCCAAATAGCTGGAATTTCCTGGTAAAATATATACCTTTACTTTATGATTTATATTTTTGGATCTAAAAATACCTCCACTAAGAAATTTGTCACAACTGTAGTGAAAGAAATTATGTTTAACATGTATTTTTTGAAATTTTAAAAAAGGTCGTTTTCAAAGATATAGCCTTCCGACTTATAGGTCAAGAAAAATGACATTTGCCATTTCAAATACAAAATCATGTTGTATATCAAACTAGAGGTATTTTAATAAGCTTTCAAATGCGACCTTGATGAGTTGCGTACATATAACACTTTTAAAGCAAATGACAATTATGTAAGTACAAATTTGAACAATTTTATAATTTTTTCCGATTTTCAAGGTCTTATATTTCCGGATCCAGATATGTCAGTGGCCTCAAACTTTGTATTTGCCTTAGTTCTCTGATATGCTTTATGCCTACCAATTTGGAAACACCATTTTGGAAACAGTGATGTCAAAAAGAGCAATATTTTAAGTTGGATTGAGATGGTTTAACCCATATATTGAGTAGGGGAAGGTGGGGTAACTTAGGACTATTTTTTTTTTTAGCTCCTAAAAAGCACACACCTCTATTTTTGACAGATCTAGATCTAGTTCAATTGAACTCGTCTTTACTTTTAGTTAGTCTTTAGGTTAGTGGAATAAAAAGAAAGACGGCTTCATCTTTTTGAGGGAATTATATAAAAATAATAAATGACGGGTTTCTTTAAACGTTATAAAAAATATGTATTGGGTTTTATTAAATATTTTTAGGTTAAGTTTAAGATTATGGGTTACAAGCTAAAATTTAAGTAAATTTTAGGTTTAAGTATTTTTACTCCTTTAGGCCTTTGTTTTTATTCAACTTTAACAATTTAGCGGATGTGTAGTTTAATATGTTTTTTTTTTTTTTTGAACTAAATTTTTGGCTATGTTTTGATGACAACTCAATTGATTGCAGTTTTTATGACATGCTGGTCAACGTCATTAGGTGGGAAGGGTTAGTTTCGGCACCTTTGGTACAATTGGTTGGTACCTTTTGTTCACTAAGTGAACATTCTCTTTTATGTTTTTCGCTCTTTTAGGACTTTCGCTCTTTTCGTTCTTTGTTGTTAATTGAGTAATATTTCTTTTCTTTATGTTGCTTTCATGTTTAATTTTATTTTATGTTGGCAGCTCAATTTTTTTTATGTTAAAAAGAAGTGTCTAATATGAATAATTCGCTCAAAAATTATCAAACAAACGATCTAGCGAACGATTTAACGAAATTGCCAAAGATCGACTGAACTAGACGATCGAACTACTTCATTGAGATCAACTAAACTAGAAAGAGCGCTCAGTCAAACTAACAAGATCGCCAAAGTCTAGATAGATCCATTCTAAAAAGTTGTTAATGGTGTAGCTTCTTAACCCAAAAGAACACAACTAAATTATTCGTTAGTTGGATTTTTTGGCTATTTTTTTAATGAAGGAAAGGTGCTGTAATTTGAGACGTTGTGCACTTAGAGAATTATCTTCAATGCAATAATGAATTTCTTCATATAATTAATGAAAATTGTCACTGGAACTGGTCCATTGAAACATTTTCGGAAATCTATGCAACATGTTTCATTAAGGTCAATGCTTATGAAATGTTTGCAGAATTAATGAAAATCTTCATATAACTAATGAATCATTCCGATAATGAAGAGTTTATAGTATTTGTGAAACAGTGTCATAAAATTGTTCAATATTAAGAAGATCTTTGGAATAATAAAGCTCGTAGTGAATGTCTTAAAAATTCATTGAAACTAAGCCAACGAACCGCTTCATATGATTTTTTAAACAAGTTCATAGAAGTTCATAAATTTTGCACTAAATTTTCATTATTGGCAATTAAACCACCAACACGCATACGTAGAGTTCGGACGGAGGAAAATATCGCAGCTGTATACGCCAGTGTTGTTGACGACCGTGAATTATCGATTCGGCGCCGTTCGCAGCAATTGGGCCTCTGTTACTCCACTACGTGGAAAATTTTGCGGAAGGATTTGGGTGTAAAACCTTTTAAAATACATCTGGTGCAAGAATTGAAGCTACATGACTTACCACAACGGCTAACTTTTGGTGAATGGGCTCTGGCAAAGTTAGATGAAGATCCACTTTTTAATCGGAAAATTATGTTCAGCGACGAAGCTCTTTTCTGGTTGAATGGATACATGAACAAGCTAAATTGCAGTATTTGGTGTGAAGAGCAGCCAGAAGCATTGCAAGAAGGCAGGAACGTTACTGAAGGCAGGAACGTTACTGTGAATGGGTAGCGCTACCGTGCGATGATTAAATTTTTTTTTTTTATAAATCGTTCTATAGACTCAAGCAAAGATTTCATACATTTCTCTAAATTTTATGTGTTTTTTTTTAATCAAATTCGGAAGCTCTTAATAAATCACCCTTTAGTAATCAAATATGTAATGTCTAAATATGTTAATAATTTACAATATATGAAATATAAACAACATGACGAAGCATTAAAATTGCTTAAATTACTCGTCCCAATTTTAACATGTGGGAGATGTTTCAAATTACCCCATTATGACAAAAGTCACATAAACGGGCATTATTTTTGCAGTATTTAAATATATAAGCATATATAAGGTAACAATAATTTTGTATATTTACCTGATAAAAAAAGTAAAAGAAAATATATTTTTTTTGTTGTTTTTGTTTAAACAAAAAAATCAAAAAAAAAACTTTTTTGGTGTGATTTTTTTATTTGCTACATAAAAGCAATAAAAAAACCCGCCTCCTAAAATATGGATTGCTCAAAGTGATAAGAATTTAGTAAGGAACAAGACACAATAGTTAGAAATTCTAAACATGCATTAGTATTGGAGAAATATGCAAAGTCCCAAATTATCCCACGTCCCTAATTACCCCACCTTCTCCCATATATCTGTATAGGTGAAAACAAATACAAATACTAAACAACCCCAACCGACGTCAACAAGAGTAGTGAAATTAAGTTTTAAAATATACAGTAGGGTGTCCCGAGTATAGCACTTTATCGAATTGGTTGAAGGAATAAAACTCAATCCATGCATATTAAAGAGCTGAATATGGGAAAAATAAGTAAAATAATTTTGAAGTCGATCTTCAGTTACCTGCCAGCGATTGAAGTTGCCGGTTTTTGTTAATTTTGACCAAAACAAAATTTCGAATTTTATTTCGAAAAGTCAAAAGTTTCGTTATTTTTGGCTTATTACTGGAAAAATATTTTAAAATTTTCTGTAGACGTTAGACGCTGTAGATGTTGGTCCACCAGAGGATTTTTAATTTAGACACAATTAGTACACAATTTCTATGCTTTATATTTTTTTTAAATTTGTACATAAAAAAAAAAAAAATACTCTGGTGGACCAAAATTACTCTACAGAATATTTAAAATTATTTTTCCAGTAACAAAATTAAGAAAAAATTAAGAAACTTTAGAGACCTATTTCGAAAAATTGTTCGAAACTTTTTTTTTGATCAAAATACACCGGTAAATTCATCCGCTGGAAGGGAACTGACGACCCACTTCAAAATTGCATTACTTTTTTTTCCAATATTTAGTTGAGTGGTTCTTCTAATTATTTTTTAGTTCGGGACACTATAGTATACAGATTTCATACTGAACTACAGACTGAAAACTATAAAACTTCATAAAAAAGGAACAACAAAAATATGAACAGTTCGTGTAAAAAACAAGTCATTACTTTAGTATATTTTGATATATTATGGCCGTGTTTGTGAAAAACACACCTTACCAAATAATAAGTCTAGTAATCTAACTCGCAGGGTTGGACGTTTAACATTTTGGGCTAACTTCGACTGACTGATTTGAACTGCTCATAACTTTGTCATTGTTGAAGTTTTTAATTTTATTTTTTTTTTGCAAGTAATAAACAATTTAATAAAACTTTATATTGTTATCATACTTAATTCAAGAACATGTAATAAATGTTTCCGGATGATCAATTATTACAACACAAAATTAAATTCTTCATCTTAGTTGAACGCAAAATATGCAAAAACATGCAAATAAAATCAGAAAATATGTTCGTCAAATCGAATTTGTTTAACAGATTACAAACATGTATTTGCATGAAAGCGCAGCCCTGTACATAAGGGGTGAGTTACAAAAATTCAATAGTTCCCCCCCACAAATGAAAGCTGGTACCGCGACTGGGTGTAGTAATGGTAAGAACAATAGGGGCAAAGAATTTTGCGTGAGTGTGTCAGATCATAGATATACATACAAGGAGATATTACCTCAAATTTCGTTAATGCATATGTATGGAAATATATGAAAACATGTATGATTATATATGTATCCATGTAGGGACATACATGTATCGTTATGAGCATGTACAAACATACAGTGGGGAGTACATGTAAGTTCTTTTTACACCTAAAGATTCTTTCCGAAAAACTAGAACTAAATTATACTTTTCTACAAGGTACGCTGAATCCAAATCTGGCCTTAGAATCACTCTCCGACATCAGGCGTTCGAACTATATTAACGAGAAAAGTGTATTTTTTATGAAAATGCTCCGATTTTTGACCTTCTTGGCAATACATTTTTCATAATACTTGGAACGTCACCTGAACAAACTACTCTTACCATTTTTTTCAGTTTTTCAATTTTTAAGATAACTTATTTCCTTACGACATTATTGTAAATTGAAATTGAGGTTGTAACAGCAATTTTAAAGTCCCGCAATGCAAAATTTTAAAAAATTCAAATTTATTATCAAGTTCAACCGACGATAATGTCGTACATTTTGGCGTTTATAATCTGAAAAATTTATGTTTTGTAAAATAAATTGAATCTATTTTTGCTCAACTTAAGCCACTTTTATTTTGTCTCTATTGTTTAATGGCAACATATGGCTTCGAAATATAAATTTTTTTTTTCAAATATACGAATCACAATATGTGTTAAAGAAAATCCACCCAAAGCATATTTATACATTCAGAAAATCTGTATAAATTTAGCTTAAAGACATTTTCTCAAAACATAGCAGGAAGTATCTTTTAACATTTTAATTTTTTCACTGTAACTCATACCCCGATTTGTATCTTCTTTTATTTATTCCAGATGATGATTATGGACAAAAAACTGTATCTGTTTTAGTCGATGGTATTGAGACAGATTTGGAAATTATTGATCATCCAGCATGTGAAATGTCGGTGAGTAAATGTTTAAAAAAACAGATCATGTAAAATAAGCTACAAATAATAGTTTTTTGTTGAAAAATTAATCATTTAATAAACAGTTTGAGATAAATTGTGTACCGATTAAGAGATTCATGATATTTAGAAAAAGTTTTATTATATTTGGGAAAAGTTTTAACAACTTTTGGCCAGTAAAACAGTTAAACATAAAGGGTGTAAACCCAAAACTTAAATGAATTCGGCTCTATTAAGGAAATTGAAATATCAATTAAAATAGTTTGTAACTAAATCAATTGATTTTATTTTAAGTTTAAATCTATTAAAAATTTAATTAAATATTGTTTTTAATTTCAAACAAATTTTTAGTAGATAGTATTTTGTATACAAGTTAATAATGTCAATTTTTTTTTGCTTAAAAAATGCATTTATTATAATAACAAAATGAATTGATAAATTATTCAAAGTATTGTCCATCGTTAGCCACTACTTTTTCCATCTTTCTGGTAGCATATGGATTCCGCGCCAAAAGAACTACTCCGGTTTTGAGGTAAAGAATTAATTAAGCCAATTTCTGATAACCTGTTCTGAAGTGAAGCGTATTCCAGTAAGGGCATTCTGCATCGATCGAAACAAATGGTAGTCAGAAGGGGCAAGGTCTGGGCTATAAGGCGGGTGAGATGAAACTTCCCATCCACTGATTTCCAAATAGTTTTTGACCGGTCTTGCCACATGAGGACGAGCGTTGTCATAATGGAAGATTATGACCTCGTGTCTGGTCCAATATTCTGGTCGTTTTCCGTTGATTGCTCTCTTCAAACCAATCAATTGTGTTCGGTACAGGTTCCCTGTGATCGTCTGACTCGATTTCAACAGCTCATAATACAAAACACCCTTCTGATCCCACCAAATACAGAGCATTACCTCGGCGCCATGGATATTCAGCTTCGGCGTTGATTTGGCTGGTTGGCCGGGCTTTACATATGACTTTTTGCGCTTCGGGTTATCGTAATGTATCCATTTTTCATCACCAGTAACAATAAGATACAAAAATTACTTCTTTTTGTAGCGTACAAGCAGCAATTCAGACATGCAAAATCGACTTTCAACTTCTCTCAGCTTCATATGGGAGCCAATTTCCTTGCTTTTGAATGAATCCCAATGCTTTTAAAAGTAAGGAAATGGCTTGTTGTGTGACTCCCAATGATAATGCAAGTTCTTCTTGTGTTTGACAACAATCTCCGTGGAGTAATGCTTCCAATTCCTCATCTTCAAACTTTTTCGGCTGATAAGACCTCTCCTTGTCTTCTGTGTCGAAATCACCACCATCCTTCACAAGTTTTTTGAGTTGGTGCATGTTTGAACGTTTTCTTCAAATAAAAGAAGATTATCAGACTTCCCCGCAAAACATCGTTTTTAGGCACAAAATTTGAAATTGTTATAGCGATTAAAGAAAATGTGTGCTTACACTTTGGCGTCTATCGAATGCTGAATTATTATTACAGATGTTTACCCTCCAAAGTACCGCATTTGTTATTATTGACACAAACCATATGTGATAGTTATGCCATATGTTGTCCAAATCCACATTAACTTGTATGCCCAATATTTATTAAAAAAAAATTGTAACTTTGGAAAGAATAGACAAAATTGGAAAAAATCGTCAAAATTAAAAAAAAAAATACATATTCAAAAAAAAAAACGCCACAATAGAGAACAATCATCAAAATTAAACATGTTTTTTTTTCAAAATTAAAAAAAAAATACAAAGTTAAAAAAAAGATCATCTAAATTGCAAAAAATTTCCAAAATAAAAAAGAAATTGCCACAAGTCAACAAAAAACACATCAAAATTAAAAAAAAAGCCAAAGTCTGAAAAAAAAAATAGACAAAAATTTTTATTTTTCAAGAAAAAAAAATCGACAGAAATTAAAAATCGTTACTATTACTAAAAGTTTACAAAATTATCAAACATTACAAAAACAATCGGTAATATTTAAAACGCGGTCCAACTGAAAAAATTTAAAAAATCGTGAATATTAAAAATAAATTACAAAATTTATAAAAAAAATCGCTAAACTTAAAACTTAAAAAATCCGCATCTCGAAAACTTTTTTAAATTTTGTTATCTGTTTTTAAGCTCCAGCGATTTTTATATTTGGTGATTTTTTTTTAATTCTTGGTATTATTTTTTTTTTAATGTTTGCGATTATATAATTTTGGCGTCTTTTAATTTTAGGATTTTTTTTTTTTTTAATTTTAAAGATTTAAGTTTTAAATTTATAACTGCAACGTTTTCATGACATATGTCTATATTTTTGTAATTATTATCATTACATAAAGTTGAAAAAATTAAAAAAAAAATCGTTTGAAACAAGCTCAAAAGCCCTTCATTGAATAAAATATGAAAACAATGGTTCGTGAATGTTGTAATTATGCACAGTTGGAGGTTGAAGTGTCGTTAACAGATAAATAGTACGACCGTCACAATGAATGAGAGTGAAAGTTGTTAAAAAAGCAGTTTATCTCATGGTACTTTCGCTGTTTAGTTTTAAATAGGCCAGTTTGTTTTGATATTTTACAACACAAATTTGTTTGTTCTTTTTTTTATAGCAAACAATAATATTGACAGATTTCAAAAACCCATAAACAATAGTGGTAACGCATATAATTGATCACCATCACAAATTTGTTTCAAGAGAAACGGTGTGCTAAAAAATGTATTCTTTTATCTGAAACAGTTTTGCTAAGGAGCATCAACAATGTTGCTCGAAATTCCGCTTCTGATATGAATTTGGTGCAGAAAAATTTTTGTTCGAGGGTAAATCGGTTGGAAATTAAAAATATGCGCGAATTTTGCATTTCCAACAGATTTAGACTCGAACAACAAGTTTTTGGGGATTTATTTCAATAATCGTTGTTGTTGTTTTCCATAAAGTTTTTTGGAGACTTATTTTATTTTCTTTTTGGGGAGTTATTTCGTGGGGGCTTATTTCATGGAGTCACGAAATTCATTAAAATTAACATTATTTGTTTTTTTTTTTTTGTCAATGCATTAACATAATACCTGAGGAGCATTAAGAAATAAAGATTTTATGGACCAAATTAAATTTAATTAGCTTTAAAATGCATCATGTTAAAAAACAGCACCTACAAGGACACTGCACAGTCCGCAAACTTTAATGAAACTTAGTTATGTTGTTAAGAACAAAACAATGTTAGCCATGTAATTTTATTTAGGTGCGCAATTTACGTTTAGGGGTTAAAAAAGGGGTGTCAATAATTACAGCATTTTTGTACGAAAAAATGTCTTAAATTTTTGAAGGAAAAAGATCAACGCTTTACATGTAAATAAAACAATACGGGTAAAGCGTTGATATTTTTGCTTCAACCATTGTAACTTGGGTAAATCTTCTACCCCTTCCACATTGGTCCTCTAAAGGGTTTCAGTGACGCAAAATTAAACATGTAAAGGACCTGTCAGTAGATAAAGTCTACATTAAATTAGCGGTTGAAGACATTTTTTAACTATTAAATAAATATTGCACGGTTTATTGTTTAACAAAAAACAAATAATCTTGAACATAAACAGATTTATGATAAAAGATTTATGATTAAAAATTTAAAAGTAAAACATGTAAATCAAAAAATTTTTTTTTTATAATTTGCTTAAATTTTGGAACTTAATCCGCTATAACTTTTGAGCCCCTTACAGAAGGTGGTTCACGCAAACGGATTTGACGGGCCTAAATAGTTTCTAAAAATCGTGTAAAATCATATTAATGTGCCATAAATTAAAATTAAAAAAAAAAAAAATAATTAAGCCCAATTTTAAATAGTTTTAAGAATAGTCCATGATATATAAAGCTTTTCATAAAAATTATGAAAATTTTCAACTTGTTTAGATAAAATATTTTAATCAAAAAACTTTAAAATTTTTGTCTTTAAAAGTTTTAAATTAAAACGAATTTATTTGATGCAAAAACTTAAGAAATATTATTTTAAAAAGTATAGCGAAAAGTGTGAAAACCATGTACATTAAAGGATTAAATTAATATCTATAGAATGCCAAAGTATATGTGTTTGGGGGGCGGGGGGAGAATATAATGTAAATGTATCACAAAGTATAGGTCAAGTTTACACTTGAATAACTTTCAGTGATATACATATATTGAACATACAAAAAAAAAAAAAAAAAAACAACGAAATCTGTTGGGTTATTTTCCTTTTTTTTCACAACAATGTTAAGTGCAGATGACACTTTTTCCAAGAGTTTCCATTAACATTGTTGTTCGCCTTCTTTTTTGCCTTTTTTTCAATAACCACGAATATGGCTGTTGCCAGTTTTTTGGGGTTATTTTTGCTTAAAGGGTAAAATATACTTTAAAAAAATAAAATAGGGTATTTTAAGTATTTAAAAAATCGAAAAATCGTAAAATGTTACTGTAATAAAAACTTTTAAAGTTTAATAATTTTTCACAAGAGCTTAATGGTACAATCTTTTTATGTTTTTAAGCACTTTTAAATGAAGGCCCATTAGCTATTTTACTATTATTATACCAGCTCTTAATAAGTATTACTTGCATAAGTAGAAATATCATATAAAATTACACCCACTGGCAATGAGTTATAATTTCACTTAATAGTTTTTAATGGGAAAACTTATATTAACACATACGTAAATAATTTAATTTTTTATATACATTAGAGAGGCAGTTTTTTTTTTTAACTTTAGATTTTTATCAATTGTTGTGGCGGTGATTGTAGCACTAGATCTAAAAGTTATATGGTGTAACAAGTTTTTTGTTGTTGTGACCAATGTTAATATTTAAATCAGATTTTAAAAAGGGGTTTCCTTACGGGCTATTTTGGTCAATAATCTCATTTATTTGTAAATAAAAATCAATTTATCATGTTTCTGCTCAACGTTTCGTTTGCTTTATTCAAACTTTTTCAGGAGCGTAAAGTTATAAAATCTGGCGACAAATACAAAATAAGTTTATAAATAATAAATTTTTAATAAAATATCTTAAATACTATATCACAGTTTAACTTACGATTTTTGGTTACATAGTCAGAAAATATAATATGTAAAATTTATGTGTAAACAAAAACTGGACATCACTACACAGAATTTTAAATAAATATTAACAACACAGTACACAGAAAATCACAGGTTAAGCTGACTGTAGTATCACAGAACTTTGACTAATTTAAATTATTGCAACTGAGTATTGGAGCTTTGTGTTATCCTTATCTTCTCTCGTATTCATGGCATAACTAATCCTCTCTTGTATTCTTAAGCTTTCTTATGTGGTGTTAATTTGAGAAAAATAGTTAAGCTGTAACCTGTGGCGTCCAGCGACCAAAGTCCTAGAGTTTTGAAAAGTTTACTTAAATATCTTTATTAACAATATGTCAGATATCAAAAATTTAAAAATTAATAAAAAATTATGTGTCGTAAGAAGGTATGCCGATCCCGAATATCCTAGGATTATCATATATTTTATTAGTTTTTCTTAAGCAACGAAAACAAAAAAAAATTAAAAAATAAAATGTTTATTTACCATTGCAAAAGTAATTAAATATAATTGGAAGTTATTTAATTGGTTGAAATAAAATTTAATAACTAAATATTTAATGAGCGTTGTGGTGTAAAGGTTAGCGCGTTGGTCTGTTACACAGATGGTCCCGGGTTCAATTCTCGGTGACGACAACATCAATTTACAAAAAATAATATGTATGAGTTTTCTATCACTTATATGTATCGTTGCGCCTACCTTTCGGTGTTCCCAAAGCACTTAACCCCACCGAAGTAAAATAATGAATCAGGGCTTCAGCTTCAATAAATTCGCCAACTCTACATCAGGTAGCGAGCAACAACTTTTCTAAGACTTATCAGATCGCCCAATTACAGTGTTGCCATGTTTGAAGCCCTTATTCACGGTTCACCTTTCATCTCTCCACTATCCCATTTCCAAAGAAAGCAACACATTAATTAAGAATTTCCTGAGTGTTGCTTCTCTTTAAAAAAAAATAAAAAAAAATGTGAATGTCTCGCTCGAACAATATTTACGGTTTTGTTAGTTTTTTGTTTTTATATACATCGAGATTATTTATATGTTATTTTTAATTTATAACGAGCTTCCAACCTTCGTATATTTACAAAAATAAAGCAAATCAAACATATTAGCTATGTTGCTACTAGTATTTGGATCGGGCTAAAGATTTCATCAGAACCCGAAGTTTTAAAAAAGTTAGAGTCTTCATAATAGGCAGAACTTTAACACAAAACCTATTAATCATTAATGTTGCTCCATTCTTGTCTTCTTAGTAATCAAGCACGTGATAAGGGTCTTTTCCTTACAAGCATCATGACGTTACTAAACTTTGAAGACCAAAAATGTTCTATTTATATAAAAAAAATTAATTTTTATTCTGTTAGTTAGATTTACTGAAATGTAAGTCGTCCTTTTTTTAAGTGAAATTTCATTTGTTTTTAACTACATTTGCAGTGGTCTTTACCTACATAGTATTCTAAGTGCGTATGCATCTTACGAAGCGGTAGGAGAAACAGTAAGGACTTATAATGTTGCTTTTTATTCTCTAGTTTGCCATGGTCAAAACTTAAAATAGTTTCAAAAAAATAGTTAAATTATCTTTCATTTATATGTGGATATATACCATTTATCCGCGTTCACATTTTTATGTTAATATTTCACGATTAAAAGATTTTTTTTTTTGCAAATTAAAATATCAATAATATAACTTTGGGATATTCTTAGGTAGCAGAAATGTTTATATTTTGTTATATATTATATTAGTTTCACTGCAAAATACATAATTCTAAACTTTAAATTTTATAATAATTCTGAAAATCCGCTAAAGTCGCCTTTTATGGTTAGTTTTGGGACACATAAAAAAAAATTGAGCAAAATTATTTGCACTTACTTATTAATGTTTCTTAAACCATATTATGCAAAAAACACGTTCTCAAAAAAATTTCGTTAATACCGGTATTCGAGCGAGGCATTCATGTAATTAATTCCCTTTTAATGAAAAATTTGCAATCATTTAATAACCTTCCGAAATGACTTATTTAAAATACTTTTGAATTAACAAACTGATAAGTTCTAAGAATTATTATCTGTTTTTTTTTTTAAATTATTATTAAATTTATTTTTTATGTCGTTAACTCGTTAAAGACACCCTCATATATCTGCTCGACATTTTGCTACCTAACTTTGCAAATATATAGGAAAAGAAATTTTTTTGTTTTTTTTCTTTAAAGCGCCCTAAATGTATTAAAAATAAATTTAATTATTTTAATTTTGCATAAATTTGTGCACATATCTTTATTCAAAAATATATGCAATTAAAACTTTGGTGTATCCCTTGTGTCCGTAAAATTTTTCAATAAAAATGTTTTCTTCTTCTTCTTCCTGTAAAGAGACTAATATTCTACAGTAATATAAAAAAAAATTAATTACGATTGTCATTATCTGACGGTTGCAAAACACTTTCTAACATAAAACTTTTTTTAGTTTTTTGATTTTATATACATTGAGATTATTTTTATGTTATTTTTAATTTATAACGAGCTTCCAGCCTTCGTATATTTACAAAAAATAAAGCAAATCAAACATATTAGCTAGGTTGATACTAGTATTTCGATCTGGCTAAAGAGCTCTTCAGAACCCGAAGTTTTAAAAAAGTTAGAGTCTCCATAATAGGCAGAACTTTCGGTCAGATTTTCAAAAATTATACAAAATTGATAAATTAATTTTGTTAGCAGAGAAATACATTTTCATATTGTCTCTTCAATATACTAATCAAAAATATATAATATTAGACTTTTCTGTATTTTTATACAGTTTTTGAGAAAGGTCCCATCAAAAAATGTAAAAAATTGATTTTTTCAAATAATTATTTGGCAACTTTGAACTACAACTTTCCACAAGTTTTATATCCACTGTTTTTAAACCGCTTAATCATCTTTAGCAATTAAAAAATATAAGAGTTTAAAAATACTGAGTTGAAAACGGAACACTTGGTCAATAATCCCAGTAAAAATAAACCAAAAAGAATCTCTTACAAACCTGCTTATATATGCCATGATTTTTATATGGCGAATTCCCACTTGGAAGCATTACTTCTGGGCAAAGTAAGCGCGGATTTCAGCGCTTATAAAAAGCTGTGATTTCATGGGTTTCAGTAAAATCATATTTTATGTCTACATTATTACGATTAAAAGTAATTTTGTGATAAATAAGTATAAAAGTATAATTTTGAATATAATTTATTTCACATAAAATTCTACAGATATTAAATTTTACAAGTTTGTTATAATTTTTATTAAAAATAACAATTATGTTTTTTTCGACCTTTAATTGTGCAATGAAAATGAAAATTATTCAAGTTCGAGGCCATACTCTATATTTCTTCATTAGGATATTGTCCTAACAAATAATCTATAGAGTTTTTTGTTTTCAAATTTATTATTTGACCCTTTCAGGAATGTGTTGATAGATCTATTTCGGGAATTTTCTAGGTTCCCATCATCAGAACACGTTTTGAAAGCGGTAACAATCCCATGTCAAACATCAAACATTCATATGAACTAGTTTACTCACTACATGAGAACTAATATACATATGAGTTTGAAGTTAAAATTATAACCATTGATCAAAAAATAAATTGAAAACTTGTTTGATGCGTAAGGTCCACCTCTGGTGGATATTCAATACACGTTTTTTGTTTTTCTCTCCTTTTTATATTTTGCTTAGTTTGTAAACAAAACAGGGGAAGTAAACTAGGCGATACTGATAGTAATTTTTTGTTGTTAAAATTTTAGACATATAATGTAATCATTTTTTTTTTTACCCCTCTACTTGCTAGCTCTTCAGAAACAGTTAAATAACTAATTATTTGTATTACTTACTCGAAAACACCAAACACAATCGGAAATCACTCTTGAAAATCGGTACAGATAGTTTATAATCCACGATATGAAACCTTCTGCATTACAACCTGCATCCTTATAAGGGATTAGGGTAAGCTGCTTACAACCTGCATCTTTGTTAGGGAACACAGTAAGCTCAACATTTTGTTTGTTTATTTTTATACGAAAAGTATTCGTTTCTTTTGCTGCTTCTCAGTATTATGTGATAGTAAGCGCTTATATCAGCGCATTTGTTTTATCCTGCTTCTAAAAACATGAACATTTTTTACTTGGATAAGTAAATAGTTTTAGTTTGTTTTTCGTATTCCAAACTAGTTTCGAAATACCGAAAAATCCTGGCATCTTGGGACTGCTGTTTTCAAAATCCCGAATACCGGGATTTATGGAAATCTGTCCCGCTCAGCACCCGTAGTCGCAAGACATATTTTAACTAAAGCAGTTTAAGAAAAATTTTAAAAAATCAAAAAATGTAACCATAGGTTAAGGATTTGCGATTTTTTTTTTTTTTTTTTATTTGCACCACATAACTTTTAGACCTGGTGCTACAATAATTTGAACAAAAAATGTAAATTGGCCGAAAAAAATTTATATGCATACAAAAAAAAATGCCACTCTAATATACATATGTATTTTCTTTATATTTAACTTTTCTCTCTATTCATTCCTTTTTCCATTGTAGGCGGAGGCATTTTGTTCTACATACAATATTGATTTGTTTGTCGTTGTCTATTCAGTAGTGGATCGTACATCGTTTAAACAAGCGGAGAAAATATTACAATATCTTAAGGAAAATGAAATGTTATTAACGCGTGGTGCTATACTGGTGGGTAATAAGACCGATTTGGAAAGACATCGAGAGGTGAATAGACAAAGTAAGTAAACAAATTTAAACTGTTTATAATCGAAAATGTTATAAATATATAATAAGATAACAACGGTGGCGTATACTTAATATTAATTATAATGTAAATATTTAACGTTTACTTAATATTTATCTATATGCACTAAGGCAGTGGTTCGCACCAACTTTTGCTGCACTGACCTCTTGAGACACTTTTACTGGTTCACGAACCCCCCAAAAAATGTGGTTTTCATAAATAAAAAAAAAAATGCAAAAAAATCGAAACAAACAACAACTAAATACAGTATTGTTTTACTAATTTATTTTACTAAGAAAATTGTACTAATAAGCACATTAATAATGTGGAGTAAAACCAGACTGCAAAATATAAGCTGAATGAAGTAAATGTCGCGGCATTTCAGTATGTAGTAGAGACGAGAAAAAGTACAACTCTTGTAACACATACAAATAAATCGACCATGGAAGATTTTTTTTATATGTTTTTCATAAAAAAGGACACCAACAATGTGTATTCATATACATTTATTTAAAGACAAAATAAAATAGTTAAATTTAATAAAAATAAAAGTGTAATTGTAAACTAAAATTTATTAGCTGTAATTAATGGAATGTGGAAAATTGCAGACAAATATACCTTTAGATAGACATACTAAAGCGAAAGAGAAGTACACATAACTTAGGTAATTTTTTGTATTCGCTATCTTCATTTGCTAAAAGTTGTTTATGTGTATGTCATATTTTGATATTTTTTTGTTATGTTTCTTGAATTATCAACGGCATTTAGCTTCAGTCCAAATTGTCATAATTTAGACAAGCATGGATGTAGGTAGTTGAATTATAATTTCTGTTTCTGTTATATAAAATTATTTTTATATATTTTCAGATATTAAATTAATTAATGTTTTCAATTAATAGACATTTATATATTTTTTAATGTATTGTCAATTTTTTTTAAGAAACACAACAATTTTTTGTAGGATTTTCAGCAAACAAAGTAACTAAAGTTTAATTTTTGTATAAATTTGTTGAGTTTTTTTCAGCCTACTAACATTTAATTTAAATTTTTCAATTTTTAATCTACTTAATGGTAACAAAACCTTTGCTGAATTTACTAATTTTTGATTTGCTATTGTTTTTGAGATTTTGCTGACATTGGCAATTTTTTTTGCAAGCATCCTCCTGACTAAGATTTTGCAGACTTAGCAAACATTTTTGCTGATCGGTGATCTAAATATTTTCCGAAAAGCTATTTTTAGACTCATTATTATTTCACTTTTAGTAAGTACATATGTAACTACATTTTTGATCTTTTGTAAGCTGGAAAGTGATTATCGAGATAGCTCAGATATTAGAGCGGCTGAGTGACAACCTGGAGATCCGGGTCCAATACCTAGCAGGCAAAAATTATTAAAAAAAAATTAAAAAAAAAATTTTTTTATTACATTTGGTCTTTTTTTAGTTATTTTTAAAATTATATGAAAACAAGTTTGATATAATTTTTATTAAAAATAAAAATTATGTTTTTTCGACCTTTAATTGTGCAATGAAAATGAAAATTGTTCAAGATCGAGGCCATACTCCATATTTCTTTATTAGGCTAGTGTCCTAACAAATAATCTATAGAGTTTTTGTTTTCAAATTTATTATTTGACCCTTTCAGGAATGTGTTGATAGATCTATTTCGAAAATTTTCTATATTTCCATCATCAGAACACGTTTTGAAAGAAGTGAAAATCACATGCAAACGTCAAACATTCATATAAACTACTTGTCCCACTAAATGAGATCTAATATATGAGTTCAAAGTTAAATATTATCACCATTGATCAAAAATATATTTAAAACGTGTTCGTTATGAGCAAGCTCTGCCTTTATTAGATTTACAATACACGCTTTTTGTTCTTATTCTCCTTTTTATTTACACTTGTTTTGTTTTTATTTAAAAACAAGATGTAAAGGGGAAATAAACACGACCGTACTTTGTCGTTTTTTACAAGTTTGATATAATTTTTATTATAAATAAAAATAATGTTTCTTCGACCTTTAATTGTGCTATGAAATTTCTTTATTATGATAGAACATTTACGAATATTTCATAATTTCATAAAAAATTTATTCGATTTTATAATTTATATGTTCATTGCAGTTATATTAGTTTTTTGTTTTTATATACATCGAGATTATTTTTATGTTATTTTCAATTTATAACGAGCTTTCAACCTCCGTATATTTACAAAAATAAAGCAAATCAAACATATTAGCTAGGTTGATACTAGTATTTCGATCTGACTAAAGATCTCATCAGAACGCGAAGTTTTAGAAAAGTTAGAGCCTCCATAATAGGCAGAACTTTAACAAAAAACCTATTAATAATCAATTTTGCTCCATTCTTGTCTTCTTAGTAATTAACTTACCGGAACCCGCATATTTTCATGAACTTTGTATATGCTGTAGGGGAGTAAAAAGTAAGAGACATGAATTTTTTTATTACCTGCCCAATTTCACGTTTAAGGGTTAAAAAGAGGGGTGAAAAAAGAGTGGGGTAAAAAACTAATTTATTTCTGTACACTCAAAAAAAGAAAATTAGCTGCAAATTTTGTTAAACGTATATTAAAAATATTTTATTAACTAACAGCAATAGTTTTGCTGAAATTAAGTTTTCAGCAAAAAAAATTTAGTTAAACGGGTTTACTAAGAAACTAATTTTTAACTAGTTTTTGTTGCTTCCAAAATTGTGCTGATAAACACATCCATAGCACGGAGAACAAATACAAAGACGTGATATAGATGTCGCAGCTTGTTTAGACGAAGTAGAGAGAAAAGAAAAGATACAACTAAGCCAGGGACCGTAGTTATTGCTTTTATCATAAAAGTCAGATGCAAAAAGTTATTTCCTGATATTTTATCGAGCAAAAAAAAATTATTTTTTGATTTTTATTTATTTAAACAACTTTTTTCTCTTATTGTTTTTAAGTTTATCGAAATTCCTCACATTTTGATGCGTTTTTATGAGCTTTCTTTTGAAAAAAATTTTGCTCGAAAAAATAAAAGTCAAAAAATAACTGCTTAAAACTGTTGATTGGCCGCGAAAAAACAACGCCTAGACTCTTTTCGATTTTGTTGGAAAATAGTCTAGAAACATTTCTTCTTATAACATTTCTAACATTTATAAATTTTCATAAATTTTAAACTATAGTTTAAATCCTAGTAAAAATGTTTTAAATAAATAATGTATAATTTGAAGAAGCTATACTATGTAGCGTATACTTAATATTTATATAAAAAATATCAAGTATACGCCTTGACATATATCAATGAATTTTAATAAAATTTAATATCCTTTTTTATTTTCTTTGTAGTGGCCCGGAAATTGGCTAAAGACATTGCCTGTAAATTTATCGAAACCTCGTCAGGTTTAGATCATAATGTTGATGAACTATTGGTAGGTATAGTGGCTCAAGTAAAACTAAATCCACAACGTCTACGTAATTTAAGTGAAAAAGATCGACAACGTTTAAATTTACAAAGTACAATACAAAAACATAGACGTCTATATGCACCACCTAGACGCATGGTCAGACAAATGTCCATGTGTCAGGCAGATGCCGATGACGAGTATCATGATAACGATGACGATAATGAAAGTGAAATGATGCATGATGAAAATCAATCCAATAATATAATGTTGACGGGCGACGAAGGTATAGGCACTGGAAGTGAACGTACGGCAAGCACAAGTTTATCTTCAAATGCAGGAAAATCATGCTCATCTGCTAGTAACTCTAAGGGACCAGTTCGAAAGTCTACAAAACGTACATTAAATTTAGAAAGTATATTAAAAATGGGTGAAAGTGAATTGGAAGACGAAGAAGAAGCACAGCGTTTAGCCACGTGTACACAGCAACAGTATTCCAAGTATAATACACGACCTGTTAGTAAATTTGAGATTTTAACAAATAACAGAACACCATTTGGTAGTGTTAATTCTTCACCCAAATCTCGAAAATCATATGAAACTAGTTCAGGCTCTGTAAGTGCCGGAAATCCTCATGATTCTTCACAACATAGAGAAACTCAAGTTGAAGATTCTCTTCTAAATGATTGTAATCGTAAGACAGTATCAAAATTAACTAGTCGAACTAAGGTATTTTTATCATCGGTTTTACGTTTTAAAAAAGCCATTAATGTGGCTAAAAGACGAAGTTCATCATCTTGTAGTGATTTGTTTGTTATTTAAAATTAAGAAAAACCGTAATGCCGACAACTTAATCAAAAAAAAAACAAAAAAAAATGTCTTCAATAATTTGTAGAAATGGTTTTCAATTTGGTACACCCAGAAGACAGACTCGATAGCAGCAACCGTATTTGTAGACACTCGAGGGGTTTGGTTGTAGCTTCCGAATTTTTCCGTAGTTATCGCCTAATTTCTTTTAAGGCAATCAACATTCTATTGTCGTGTCAAAAACTATGTCGCTTCAATGGAATAGTAGTGGTCACAACTGGAAAATTCGGTCGCTGCCACCGAAACATTCGATTGGCAATAACAAATGTGGTTGCCACAGCCGAGTCTGTTTTCTGAGTGTACATAAACATTTTTTATTAAGTTTAGGACCAAGGAAAGCTTTTGTAATCGACTAAGAGGAATTAAATTTGTTTTGGCTATTAAATTAACTGTAATGATTTTGTTACAATTAAGAGGTTTTTCTTATGATGGACTTGAAAAAATAACTAACATTCTCGCTTACAATAATGCGACATTACTTTCTAGTTTACTTTATGAGATTACTGTCTTGGAAAGTAAGCAAACAAGTAATGACATATTTTTAGCTTTAACGTAAGCTCGGATGGAAATAATTTTAAATATGTGCCAAATATTAGAGAAGAGTCTTAGCAAATCATAACTAACGCCCTTGCATTTTTATTCCTATAAATTATAATTCGAAGTGCAAAGTAATAAATTATTTTGTGACTATCAATGACTTTCAAAGAACATGCGTCACAACACTACACAGCACCCATAAAACAACCTGGACTAAAAAACGCATATTTTTTAGTAGACCTATGTACGCTCAATCCAAATCTGGCAATTTTTTTTTATCACATTTGCAGTTTTTGAAATATCGCGGTTATATTTTTAATTATTTACCATAGTTTTTCATATATTTTGCTTAATTTTCCAAATTTAATTGGAATTTTTTTTAAGACTATAAATCTAAACAAAATTATTTTTTAGTATAAGCATGTCGACGTTTTTAGATCAGGAAATTTTTAAAATTTTAAAAAACTCGCGATTTTTTTCATTCGAAAAATCGTTAAAGTACACACAGAGAAATAAAGTGCCAATCGAATTGAAAAGTGTATATTAATGGCAACAACTTTTAAATTTAGTTAGTACAACGATATTTACATTAGATTTCAAAATATTTTGAATGTTTCAACTCAAATTTAGTTGAATTAACCGAACTTTGTTGTGAAAACTATAGTTAAGTTGTGCCACCGTCTGAAATTCGTAATAACCGAACTTGAGTCGCAGAAGTTTTCTCTGTGTGTATGTAATTTTGAAGAGCTCTATATTTGAAAGCTGTTATCGGGTTTCTCTGATTCTAAAAGCATTCGATTTATATTGTTGTCCTTTTTCACACTTATGCAAAAAAAAATTCATATTAAAAAATGAATTTTTTTGCAACTGCAATATTTACATGCATTCTCGAAATTATCCCCTTCCTTGCAATATTTTAAACTCGGATAAATCGAACATTCTACACTTATTATTCCAAATTAAAATTTGTATGGTCTATGACTCAAATATCATCTAATTTTCCCGATTTTTTGAGAAAAACCTTATACATTTCAGTTCACCAAATTACAAATGGGAAACAAAAATGTTGAGAGATTTGGATTCAGCGTACCTAAGCCTACACACAGAGAAATAAAGTGCCAACCGAATCGAAAAGTGTATTTTAGTGTTAACAACTTACAAATTCAGTTAGTACAACAATATTTACATTACATTTTTGAATCAGTTGCGTGTTACAACTAAAATTCAGTTGAGTTAACCGAACTTTATTGTTAAAACTAATGTTTAGTTGTTCCAACCGACTGTACTTCGTAATAACGGAATTTGAGTCGAATTAACCGAATTTCAGTTGGCAAACAGAAAAATTTTTCTCTGTGTGTATTAAAAAAAAATATATATTTCAAAGACAAGTTCTGCAAAAAGTTTAAATTTGTTGAGTAGTGTAATTGTCATAAAAGTTTTCACAGTTTTTATAATACAATTTTTACAAAAATATGTCCTATTGAAATCTAGGTAAATAAAAAACCAATTAAATTTACTATTATTAATTGAAATAGCCATGCATGCATAACAGAATTAAATTTTTTTTATTTTTTGTATGGAAAATTGAGTAATAACAAAAAACTTAAACTTTTACAATAATTCCATAACATATTTTCATTTTTTTGCTATAATTTTTTACATACAATAAAATATAAGTTTAAAGGTTTCAAATAAAAAAAACAATTTGACCTAAATTTCATATAATAAAACCATTAAAAACAATAACTAAAAGGGATATAATGTTACAAATCCCCACGGATAGAGATTTTTTTTTATTTAATTGTCGCTTAATTAATATGTTTAGGTCAAAATATTCAAATATTTATTAACGAACGGGAACAAAATTAGAAACATTGTATACAACATTTATATCACGCTATTTAATATCAAATTTAATATTGTTTAATTGATAGACTTCCCACTAATTATCGTAATGATGACATCAATCAACAGACAGAAAATAAAGAGATTTACACAACTTCTCATGTTTATAGTTAAAGCGAATTAAATGAAATTTAATTTAAATTTAAACACAAGCCTCCCCTTAGCCACTATTAAGTTTTAGGCAGAATTTAAAAATTGAAAATTTTTTTAACTAATTTAATTTCACATGATTTACAGCATTTTGAATCAACAAACTAGTAAAAGAAAAAGAGATAAAACGTCAATTTAACAAAATCAAAAACATAAACTTCAGAGCACCGACCCTTTCGGTTTCCAAAATATGACGAAAATTTGCAAAAAAAACCTTAAAATTTGACTAAATTATCGTTACACAATGAATGGGGTTTGTGGTTCGGGATTTACGTTCCCGGGAATTCTTAGAAAAACTTCTGCGGAAATTACCGAAATAGTCAAAAAATGGTTTTATATACATCCTTTACTAAAAAAAAAACATGTTTTCAATACATTCTTTTTATCGATTTTGCATTAAAAATTTGTTTAGTAATCGAATATCAGTTATAGAAACAGTCCTTTTGAAAAAATAAAACAAAAAGTAGTCGATATAACTCGAAATAAAAACTCTATAAATATTAATAAGTATCGATAAAATTTATTAATATCGATGGCGCTAATTAATATAAATAAAATCTATGCATATCGATAACACCATTAAAATTGCTAGAAACGGCAAATTACGATTAAAAATATTCAGAAAATCAAAAAATGTCAACAAAATCCATAAATATTGATACAACATCAATATATATCGATAAAAACGATAAATATCGATAAAGCCAATATATCAAGCGGACAAAATCTCCAAAAATCGAAAAAAAGAGTGCGATATTCCCGTCTTCTGCAGAAATGACAAATCAAGATTAAGAATATTCAGAAAATCAAAAAATGTCAACAAAATCCATAAATATTTATAAAAAAAAAATCTTTATATATCGATAAAAACGATAAATATCTATAAAATCAATATATCAAGCGGACAAAATCTATAAAAATCGAAAAAAAAGAATGCGATATTCCCGTCTTCTGCAGAAATGACAAATTGGGATTAAAAATATTCAGAAAATCAAAAAATGTCAACAAAATCCATAAATATTGATACAACATCTATATATATCGATAAAAACGATAAATATCGATAAGGCCAATATATCAAGCGGACAAAATCTCCAAAAATCGAAAAAAAAGAATGCGATATTCCCGTCTGTTAATTAAAATAAATTATCACAAATAAAATTATAATTTTTCTGTTAATATGGAAAAAATATTCATGATCTTTAACTGAACTAACCAACATCTCAAAAAAATTTCATAGTTTTATAAAAAAAAAAATCATTCGATTTCACAAATTATCTCCTTATAAATTTAATGAAAATATTCTTAAGAGCTATGAAATTATTTCAAAAACTTAATTTTTTTAAAAAAAAATTCATAATTTCAAAAATTTTCATACATTTCAAGCATAAATTTTAAGATTTTATTCTCAATCTCAATCTCAAGTGTTCATCATATTTCATAAATTGTTTTATTATTTCAATGTAGCATTTTTTAATTTTGGACTTCAATGAAATTGTTTAAAAAATCATATAAAACTGTGCATTGTCTTACTTCCAATGCAGAGTTTTATTAATTTAATGAAACTTCTTAATAAAGGGTGTTTTTATACAGGTATAGAACTTTAAGTTATCAACACTTTTTTAACTGGAGGATATTTTTCCAGCTGTCAAGTGATTGATGTTTAGTTTGGTTTGGGGTATCAACATGAATAGACTGACGCTTGAACAACGCTTAAAAATTGTACAAATTTATTTTGAAAATCATGGTTCTGTACGAAATACGTGATGAATTTTGCGAATTTTGTTTAGCGATGAAGCTCACTTTTGGTTGAATGGATACGTCAATAAACAAAAGTGACGTATTTGGAGGGATGATAATCCTCAAGTGTATGTTGAGACACCGTTACATCCAGAAAACTGACTGTTTAGTGTGCTTATGGGCTGGTGGAATCATTGGTCCGTACTTCTTTAAAAGCGATGCTGGTCAGAACGTTACAGTCAATGGTGACTGCTAAAGAGCCATGATTACTGACTTTTTCGTTCATCAATTGAACAACCACGATGTGCAGGAACTGTGGTTTCAACAAGACGGCGCAACATGTCACACAGCTCGTGCCACAATTGATTTATTGAAGGAAACGTTTGGTAACTGCATAGTTTCACATTTCAGACCCGTGAATTGGCTTCCAAGATCGTGCGATTTAACGCCGCTGGACTATTTTCTGTGGGGATTTGTGAAGTCGATAGTCTACGCCGATAAGCCCGAAACGATTGACCACTTGGATAACAACATTCGCCGCGTTATTCTCAATATACGGCCACAAATGTTAGAAAAAGGCATCGAAAATTGGACCTCCAGATTAGACTACGTCCGAGCCAGCCGTGGCGGACATATGCCAGAACTCATATTTAAATTATAATGCCAGAAGATTATCTTTCGAATAAAGTAAATTTCATGTCAATTTAAAAAAATCATCTTTGTTTTATTCCATTTCAAAGTTCTATACCTATATAAAAAACACCCTTTATTAAAAAATTTTATGAAACTGTTTCATAAATTCTATAAACGATTCGTTGTCGGAATGATTCTTTAGTTTCATGAAGATTTTCATTAATTCTACAAACACTTCATAAACATTGACTTTATTGTAACCTATTTCATAGGTTCTATGAACAAATTCATTACTGAAGTTGTATATAAAGGTCCCCCAAAAATGTTGCTATCATGTTTGTTGAGAGCGTGTCATTGTAACGTGGAAGTATTAAAAATTAAACAATAAAAAAATTAAACACATAACAGGAACAATTACATATTAACACAGATAAAAAAAAAAAGTCGAAAGGCAAAATATTTAAAGACACATACATAATTATATATAAAAAAAATTAATAAACATATCGCCAGAAAATATACATATAAAACAAATTAAAATATCATAAAATACATAAAATTCAATAACACAGTGCAACAGTGACAAAAAAAATGCACGGCCTCGACAGTGTAGGTTCGATTGTACTACCAAAGGCTAGTGAAGCCCTGTACTCGGTTTGGCCAGTTTGTCTACCAATTTTTTTATGGACCTCAAAAGATTTTGAAAATCAATGCACCACTCAAACAAGGTCGTCCTCAGTTTTTGGCCAACACCTAAATCAGACTTGATGATATTGCTTAACTACATTTGTCAATAATGTAGTGAAGAGTCTACTGAACAATTTTTATGAACATTTTATTTGAATAAAATCATCTTTTCCTGCACTTTTTTGAAAAAATTTCGGAGAAATTTATTTTTTTTTTTTACTTTTTTCAGCATAACTAACAGGGACTCATAATTTTCCATTAACAATATATGAAATAATTGTAGCCATTGTTAATCTGAACAACTTTTGTGAACATATCAATACAATCTGAATGTGTCTAGGCATCCGAAATAGCTTACAAAGACCAATTTGTACCTTGTAAATAGCAGGGACCGTAAATAATGATTATTGTTCGTTTTTTTAAATAAAAAAATCAATCACTTAGAACAGACATAAAAAAAATTTATTGCACAATTATTATTATTTTTTGACAATCTTTGCATATCCGTCATGGTTTTTAAATTTTTGATTTTTAAAGTTTTCTTCAATGGGTATGATTATTTTTGAGTAATAATAAAAAAAATCAGCCATAATCATTATTTTTGAGCAAAAAAAATAAAACTCAAAAACAATCATTATTTATGATTTTTATTTTTTTCGCTCAAAATAAAACTCATTTTCAATTTATTTGTTTTATGAGGATATGCAACTATGTTGGTAAAAAACCTCAAAAAAAAGTATTAAATTGAAAGTGAGTTTTATTTTGAGCGAAAAAAATAAAAATCATAAATAATGATTATTTTTGAGTTGTATTTTTTTTTTGCTCAAAAATAATGATTATGGCTGATTTTTATTAATATTACTCAAAAATTATCATAACCATTGAAGAAAATCCTTAAAACTCATAATATAATCATTATTGTGTAATTTTTATTATAAAACTCATAATGATTACGGTCTCTGGTAAATAGTTGTTTTTGACTGGACTACACTTTTATTGCATTTTTGTTTACTTTTTTTGCTATTGAAGAAATTAAACAAAAATGCAATAAAAATGTAGTCTAGTCAAAAACGACTACGAAAAAATTATTTTTTGCACATAAAATGTTTATAAAATTTGTTCAGTAGACTCTTCACTACATTATTGACAAATGTAGTTAAGCAATATCATCAAGTCTGAATTAGCTGTTGGCCAAAAACTGACGACACCTTTTTTCGAGTGGTGCACTGATTATCAAAATCTTTTGAGGTCCATAAAAAAAAAATTGGTAGTCAAACTGGCTAAACCGAGTACAGGGTTTTACTAACCTTTGGTAGTACAATCGAACCTATACTGTCGAATCCGTGCATTTTTCCAAAAGTTTTCATTTGTTGCACTGTGTAATTTGTCAGCGAAATTAAAAAAATTGCTAAATAGAAAGTTGAATTATAAAAAATTGTAGTGAAAAATTGCTCAAATAAGAAAAACAATTAAATTAATCCAAAACAACGTAAAATAAGGAAAACGAAGGAAATCCTTTACGACCAAAAACATACTTTAACAATATGAGTTACAAGGCACTAAAACTGAAATTTAATTATAATTAAAACACTGCAGAAAACTTATAAAACAAATAATTGAAAAATCAATAGAAATTAATAAACATAGGAGACTGACATACATTTTTTTTAAACAAAATATAATAATAATGTAAATATCAAAAATATATTTTAACTAATTCAAAATTTGAATGTCAAAATTTTCTTTTAGCTTTTAGCAATCTAAACTATTGTACAAAATTTATAGAATTTTTTTCACAAAAAATCAAAAAAAGTTTCTGAAATATTTAATTGTTAGTTTTAAGTAAAATTTTTGAAAAAATATTTATTTTTATGTATGTTTTAAGTGTTAAATGTTTGGAAATTTTATTCATCAATTTAAATATTTAATATATCAAAATTTTAGTCCATTTTAATTGTTACAAAAAATATATAAAGTTTACTATATTTTTAAGATAAAAAAAAAAAATGAACAAAGAAATTTAATTTAATTTATACTGTCAAAAACAATTCTAGTTTTCTATTTTCTTTTATTTTTTTTTTTTTTTTTTGAGTACAATTACTAATGTACATAAGGAATTTGAAATATAAATAAGAAATAAAAGCAACACCACTTTTGACTATACTAGTTAAATTGTTTTAATATCAATCAACTATATATATAAAATTCAATATACTATATATAACTCATACATATATATTTATATATATAATAGGGCTCGTCGCGAAAATTTGATTTTAGGATATCATGACTTTTAAACGATTTTTGCATCAATAAAAAACAAAAGCTTAATTATTTTTTTTTAAATTTCAACTCGTTCCGCATGCTCATGGTTGCCAAAAACGCTGATTTAGGGCCACTTTTACTACACAGCAAAACGGGAATAACTTATTTGAAATTTGAACTCGTAATTAACTTTTATGTCAAAAATTATTTTAAAAAAAAATTGTTTCCCAGTTTTTAAATTCCGCCTTTGGTACAAAGCAGTGGACGGAAAACTTAGTTTTTTAAAAAACGTGTAAAAACATTTTTTCTAATCAAACACAATACAAATATTTTACCTACTGACAATAATGGTATAACATTTTTCGATATATCGCATTCCGCTAAAAATTTTTGTAAAAAATAATAAAAATATTATTTTAACACACACAATGAAAAAGTATTTGGAGCTATGAAAAATATATATCGGCAATTCAACGCAAAATCGGTCAAAATCTGACAGTGGGTTTTCCGATTTCTATAAAATTTTTCACTCAGAAACTTTATGGACTCACTTAAAGATTTACAATGCAGTGGACGGAAAACTTAGTTTTTTAAAAAACTTGTAAAAACATTTTTTCTAATCAAACACAATACAAATATTTTACCTACTGACAATAATGGTATAACATTTTTCGATATATCGCAATCCGCTAAAAATTTTTGTAAAAAATAATAAAAATATTATTTTAACACACACAATGAAAAAGTATTTGGAGCTATGAAAAATATATATCGGCAATTCAGCGCAAAATCGGTCAAAATCTGACAGCGGGTTTTCCGATTTCTATTAAATTTTTCACTCAGAAACTTTATGGACTCACTTAAAGATTTGCGTTTTTAGTTTTTCAAATTTCGAAAAATCCACGGTTTTCTGCGCGATTTAGTTTTTTTTTTTTTTGAAAAATGAGAAAAATGTAAAAAGCGTGGAAATTTGAATATTAGTATTTTATTCAGGGACCGTAAATAATGATTATTGCTCGTTTTTTTGAATCAAAAATCAATCACTTAGAAGAGACATAAAAAAAATTTATTGCACCATTATTATTATTTTTTGACAATCTTTGCATATCCGTCATGATTTTTAAATTTTTGATTTTAAAGTTTTCTTCAATGGTAATGATTATTTTTGAGTAATAATAAAAAAATCAGCCATAATCATTATTTTTGAGCAAAAAAAATAAAACTCAAAAATAATCATTATTTATGATTTTTATTTTTTTCGCTCAAAATAAAACTCACTTTCAATGTGTGGGATTGACATATCTCAGGAAGTAGGAGGAGCTTATCGAAGATTATGGTATCAATTGTTGTTTTTTAGTCAAAATTTTATAATTTACAAATATGCAACCTTTTTTCAAACCGAGAGCTGCCAAATTTAAAAAAAGTGCATTTAAAAAGAAATTGTATAAAAAATGCATTTCTTTTTAATTCTGAAAAAAAAACTTTACTCCGCACTAAAAAAGTAGGGGAGTACCATTCCAGTGCAATTTAAATAGTGATAATCCGATAAGAACTAAATAAAATACGAATATTCAAATTTGCACGCTATTTCAATTTTTCTCATTTTTCAAAAAAAAAACTAAATCGCGCAGAAAAACGTGGATTTTTCGGTCAAAAGGTCAAAAATGCCATTTTTTGTAAGGTCTTCGGTGGAACGACCGATATAAAGGGTCCGCCATCTAACGTTTTTTTTTTTGTCAACTAGTGCTTATTTCGTGAATGGTAACACTTAGCTCATGTCTGATTTGACAGATAATTATTTTTATCCTTCCGCTGAACGAATATGGTTGTGTATACGCTTGAACAACGCTGGGAAATATTGCGAGATTACTTGAAAATCATGGTAATGTTGCAGAATGTGTGCGAAAATTGCGTACGGATTTTGGAAGAAGAGAAGCACCGTCAGCTCCGTATGTTCGTTATCTTGTGAAAAAAGTTAAAGAAACTGGCATCCTCATCGATAAACCAAAGCGTGAAAAGCCAAAAACAGTGCGTACACCCGAGAATATTACTGCTGTGGCAGAAAGTGTGCGTGAAGAGCCATCAACATCAATTCACCGTCGTTCTCAACAATTAAACATTTCGGAGACATCATTGAGACGAATTTTTCATAAAGACCTTGGTATGACGTTCACAAAAAGGAGGATATTGGCAACATTTGGTTTCAACAGGACGGCGCTACGTGCCACACAGCCGAAGCTACACTCGATGTTTTGCGCCCTGTTTTTGAAGATCGCATTATCAGCCGCAGAGCTGATGTCGTTTGGCCACCTCGGAGCTGCGATTTGACACCGTTGGACTATTATTTGTGTAGTGCCGTCAAAGATAAATGTTACGCCAACAAGCCAGAGACAATTGAAGCTTTAAAGGACAATATTCGTGAAGCCATTGGTGAAATACAGCTGCACACAATCGATAATGTGCTTAAAAATTGGACCGATCGTGTAGGCTACTGCATGGCCAGCCGAGGCAGCCATTTGAATGAAATTATTTTCCATTATTGACCGCAAGGATTGTACTTTCAAATAAAAAAAGAAATTTGAGAAAATATTCAGTAGTTTTTTATAGCATTTTCAAAAAAAAAAAAACTTATTTGGCGGACCCTTTATATTAGAGCAACTCACTTTGTATGGAGGAAAAAAGTGAAAAAATTGCCCTCCCAGAAAAAGTTCCTTAGTATGTATTATGACGATTCCCAAAATAATATTGGGTCCAGCTGCGGCTGTTCATGACCTGGATTATTTTTATACAAGGTACTTTTTTAGTTTTTTGCCTATTTATCTACTGTTTTACACTACAATATACAAATAATGCACAGCATATGAAAGGTTTTTTGAAGATTCGTCCAACGGTGTATATGACAATTACGAGCATGCACTGTACACATGTGATATTCAGTGAAACATGCATTTTTTATGCGGTTTGCATAAAAATGTAATTCTTTTATAATCACATCAATATATTATAATCACTTTTTGTTAATTTGTTAATCACTTAAATATTGCATTTTAGTAATGACAACATTTTGAAAACGTATTAACTTTTTACTGGGTTAACATAAAACTAAAATTTTTGCATTATTTTTTTCAGCTAAAACTGCTTCTTGATTATGTGTCATAAAAAATACTTAAGTGTTTTAAAAAAGTTATAATTTAAATGGTTCAATTTAAAAACGTGAAAATGTTTTTTTTTAGAAATAATGCTTGGTGTAGAATCGAAAGGTGAATTCAAATTTCATACAAATACAGACATTTTTGCTCTATAGGATAATGGAACCCAAATCAGTGTTGAATCAGTTGAACTTCAAAAATAATAATAACACCATTTTAGTTATTGATGCAAAAAAAATTTTAAAATTAATGATATCCCAAAAGCAAAGAAATTTTATACTTTTCTGACGAACCCTAATAATATATACTGTGGTGAAGTACTATTATAAATAAATTGATTTCATAAAAACACAAAACTATTTAATACACGTTTTAATAACAAAAATAAATTAAACTTAGAAGTACATACTTGAATTCATACTAAACATATATTTCAAATACATTTCAAATGTAAAATAAAACAAATTTAAAAAATATCACTTTTTCTTTTTTTTATTTTAAAAAATGTTGGAAATCGTAAGTACTCAGGCAGAATAAATGTTGTTTTTAATTAAATTTTTTTTGTTTTTAATTTTAAGTAGAGTTTTATTTAAAATAATCATTGTCAATTACAGGCGTTTTCGCAAATATTACCCCAAACCGATTAAAAATATAAAAAGACTCAAAATAATTTAAAATTAAAGAGTTTGTAATTTTAAATCATGGTCCCATTAAAAAGGTTTGCGCATTCACTAATTGTACTAAACTCTTTGGCAAAATTTCAATTGAAGTTAGTGATTTTTGTATAATATTTTTAATATTATAATATTTTAATACAGTAATGAAGAAATTTACAGTTATAATACTACAAGTGTTTCACAATTTAAATTCGGCAAATATTTTAAAAATATATTTTTTTTAAATTTTTCATCTTTAATTTATACAATTTTTCAAAGAAAAGTCTAAAAAATTTGTAAAAATTACTTATTAAGGCAAAAAATAGTAAAACAAAAATGGAATTTTTACAAAATAATTATATAAGTGGAAATAGTGGCATAAGATTCTTAATTATTTATTCTTAAAATGTGTTTTCAACTGAAAAAGACATCCGAGTGTAAGTGTTTTTTTTTTTTTTTTAGAAAAATGAGGTTTTTGTATCAGTATAAGTTTTTAGAATCTATGTTTTAAAATAGACTTTAGAATATAAATGGTAGTTTTTATAAAATAGTCTTCAGATTCTATGGATTTTTTCGATAGGAAAAAAAGAAACAAACACATTTGTTAAATAAGTTTTGGGACTTTAGCACATTTAATGCAATTAATGTTTATCCCGATGAAAATAAATTTAAAAAACAATTTTTGCTTAGGAAGGAGTAAAAAAAATCTTAGCGTTTTTTCATAAAGAGTCTTTAGAACCTGAGGGTTTCACTAAAGGAAAAACACTCCAGATAAAAAAACACTACCACATATGACCTTTTACCTAAGAATGCGTTTACAAAGTTATCACTACTCATCATACTCATGAAAATGTTTCATAAATCGTTTGCCATCAATTCTTCATCATATTTATGAAGTTTTCATAAATACGACAAAGAGTTATTCAAAAATTGAACACAAATGTTCATAAAAAAATTTCATAAACTTTGTGAAAATAATTTTGTTCGTGTTAAATTAACTTGATTGATAAGATTAGGGCAAAACATATTTTTTTATTTTAGCATTTAGCATTTTATTGCAGCATTTACAAATAATAAGTACTTTGATTAATTTACAAAAAAAAAAACTTTTAATTTATCTAAACGAAATCTACACCATTGGAAAGGTTTATAAATTTCAATTAGTAATTTTAAAAAATATTCCCACAAGATTTGTTTCTTCTCCTCTTACATTTATAAACAATTAGTGTTTTCTATTTGTAATAGTAAGATTTAATTATGATCTCAAACCTGACAATTCAAAATGAAATGCAATTTTACAAGATCAACAATACATACAAAATTCTCAAACCAAACATACAGGTCACATGCAATGTAAAATCTAATAAGATAACTATCAACTATAATATGTTGTGTTTAAATATTTGTATACATGCCGGATTTCCAATTAGCTCCCAGTAGTGGTAACACTAGCAGTTGGACTGGCAACCCTACCAAATAAAAAGCTTTAAAATTTTAGAAAAAACGAAAATAACTTATGTTGTTCGGGTAATCATTTAACATCACCGATTTTCTCTGGTTAGTTGATATATATATATACCTGATCAAACCTCGAGTGACATGTGGGTGGAAGATTAGAATTAGGCTGAAGATGACCTAGTCACTTAGGTCAAAAGTGCGGCACTCCCACTAGCGGTGATCCACACAAAATTTTTTTTTTCATCTTTTCTTACATTTACTACAAAATAAGTGTTTTCTGTTGGTAATAGTAACATTTAATTATGATCTCAAAACTTAAAAATTTCAAATGAAATACAATATTTTGAATATTCATTTGAATTAATAAACATCGATTGAAAGTTTGATTTTCAATTTGAAATTAAATATATAGTTTTAGTAATTCGGTTTCATTTGGAAACTCAAAAATTATTTAAAATTCTGGAACATTAATTTAAAATCGGAAATTTCACTTGTGTTTTCTGAATCTTAAACAGAATTTCCTGAATTACAAATTGTGTTTTTTACTAAAAAAAAATACTATTTCCTGAATTTCAATTGATATTAAGTGATTATTACTTGTGTTATATTAAATTGAATTTTTTGAACAGATTCAAATTGAAATTTTCTGATTTTTAATTCAAATTTTAACTGGAAAATTTCAATACATAAAGTAAAGAAAACCTTTCTCCTATTTACTAATATTTAATATTTAAATTTATTGCTGATTTCAACAGTTTTATTTCAATTTTATTTTTCCAAAAATGTTACTAATATTTAGTAAAAAATTTGGTTGATTTTAGCAAATTGATTTGCATTAAGAAATTAGTATAAGTTACTAAAATTTTACTAAATTTATACTATTTTTTTTTACTAATTTTATTTTACTAACAAATTACAGTCACGTTTTGCTAAAGTTTGCAAAACGATCTCGTAGCCAAACATTAGCAAAATTTTCTGTAACTTTTACAGTCTTTTTTCTTTGAGTGTAATATTACAATAATGTTTAAAAACTTCTGTTGTTCTAATAAAATCATGGTAATTCTAATGGATTTCCAACTGATTTAGTTTCTGAGTGAATTCTAGCAGATTTATAATACAACATTTAGTTCCTTCGGATCTACCGTTACATTTTCATACAGCTTAAAGTAAGGACTGATTTTTGTTAAAAATGTGTTTCAAACCGATTAGGTTCGCTTTTAATATACGAGGGTGGATCAATAAGTCTGTGACTTTTCGAACTTCCCTCGTAGTTATATGAAATGCAACACTGCTACCATCAAGTACCACCTGTTAATAGACTACTGTCAAATTTTGAGCAAGTTCCGTCATTTACTTTGCGTTTAACAGCCGTTCAAATCATACAACCTCGAGGATTTTTTAAAAATGGAAAAAAATGAATTTCAAGTGCTCATTAACATTATTTTTTGCGAAAAAAAAACCGTCAATCAAGCCAAGAAAAAGCTTGATAAATACTATGGGAACTCTGCACCATCGATTTCAATGGTAAAAATGTGGTTTACTGACTTTCGTTGCGGTCGCACAAGTACAAATGACGCTAAACGTTCTGGACGGCCAGATATGGTGTTGGCCGATCGAAGAGTAAAAGTGCGTTAGATTGTTGATGCCATAGCCATTTCATATGGCAGAGTGGTTTCGATTTTAAATGATCAGTTGGGTTTAAAAAAGATGTCTGCACAATGGGTGCCGCGTTTGCTTTCAATTGACAATAAACGTAATCGTGTGACAACTTCAAAGGATTGTTTGGAGTTGTTTAACCGCAAATTCGAATGAGTTTTTGCGGCGTTTTGTAACTGTGGAAGAAATATGGATCCATTACAACACTCCGGAAACCAAACAGCAGTCTAAACAATGGGTTTCTCCGGGTTAACCGGCTCCGAAGGTAAGTTTGTCGGCCAATAAGGTGATGGCAACAGTTTTTTGGAATGCACGCGGGATAATCCACATCGATTAACTTTAAAAGGGAAAACCAATAAACGACGAATATTATGCCAACTTATTGGACTGATTTAAAACTAAGATTTAAAAAAACAATGACCCCATATGACCAAGAAAAAAGTTTTTTTTATCAATAAAGGGTCCGCCAAATAACTTTTTTTTTTTGAAAATGCTATAAAAAAAAACTACTGAACATTTTCTCAAATTTCTTTTTTTATTTGAAAGTACAATCCTTCCGGTTAATAATGGAAAATAATTTCACTCAAATGGCTGCCTCGGCTGGCCATGCAGTAGCACATTATCGATTGTGTGCAGCTGTATTTCCTCCTCTTCAATTTTTGTGAACAAAAATTCGTTCAACATGGCCCGATAACGATCGCCATTGACTGTAACGGCCACTCCTTGCTTATTTTCGAAGAAAAATGGCCCAATTATGCCTCTGGACCAAAATCCGCAACATTACCATGATTTTCAAAGTAATGTCGCAATATTTCCCAGCGTTGTTCAAGCGTATACACAACCATATTCATTCAGCGGAAGGATATAACTAATTATCTGTCAAATCAGACATGAGCTAAGTGTTACTATTCACGAAATAAGCACTAGTTGAAAAAAAAACGTTAGATGGCGGACCCTTTATAATGCACGGGTGCACACGAGTGTAGTATCAATGGCAATATTAAATAAATTGAGCTACGAACTGGTACCTCATCCGCCATATTCTCCGGATTTAGCCACCAGTGACTATTTCCTATTTCAAAACCTAAAGAAATGGCTCGGTGGAAAGAGATTTAGCTCCAACGATGAAATTATTGACCAAAGAAATGCCTATTTTATGGACCTCGAAAAATCCTATTTTTTGGAAGGGATACAAAATTTGGAGAAACGTTGGACTAAGTGTATTGAGCTAAAAGGAGATTATGTTGAAAAATTAATTTTTTTTTTATTGTTCCGCCCTCGTATATCCACCATTTTCAATGTTAAATTTTCTATTTGTTTATTTTTTTTTTTTAGATTTCTCTAAATCAGGATTTTTAGGTTAAGTAAATAAAAGATTATTTACTTAATTTTCCATCTCCGACGTTTCGTTGGTGTTTTTTCCAACATCTTCAGGGAGAATATTTTATTAGATCTAACACTTCTTCTGGCTAAAGAGCGAAAATTCGCTTTAGTTCGCTTCGCATTTGCATATTTAATGTATAAATCTTATTTTTAACTTTTTATTTCACAAAGTTCTGATGAAAACAAAATGTATAAGCATTATTTAAATATTTGTATTTTAGTTCGAATATTTACATAAAATTCATTAAAACTATTTCAAAATTTCCTTAGGCAGACTGAGATTGTAATAATAAATTACATTTCATTAATCTATTTCCTTCTATCACATTACCATAAGCTTATGTTCCTTTTCTATATAACGTCGTCACAAAAGAATATGGTCATATAAAATAATATTAAATTTCAAAGCCACATGTTGCTAAATCTTGATAACAACTGACAAAATACAATTATATAATTAATCATATTTTTATTAACCAAAAGACGAAAGCACTCATATTCCGGTCTGTTAAGTTATATTGAATTGCCAACAATTACTTACTTCTTGTGTAAGGCCTTAACTTGTCCTTCACACTTAAAGATCAAAAGCATTAGGGCTGTTTAAGATTTTACAACCTACGTCAAGGATGTACGCTAAAAGTACAATTGAACCTCGATTTGCGATGCTTTCGGAACAAAAAAAGTCGCGACGCTAATCTCATAAATTTCCGACGACGTTTATTTTGTTTTCTTTTTTTTTTAAATTTATTTATTACTGCATCTAATAGTTTAATAAAAACTAACAAGCAATTTATATTAAATATATTGGTTTTACAATAAATATATTTTATGATGAAAAATGTGTTGTATGTTAATATAAGTTATGCCACTAAAGACCCCATTCTCATAATCACACAAGTGTGTTATACATGTCAGAAATGTGTTGTATAAAGCAAATGTATAATCACTAGTGTCCGACCGAACAGTTCGGCCAAAAACCTATATTTTGTCGGTTTTTTGATATCTAGAGGCAATGATGACAAATTTTGGTATTGGAAACATGTATGTTGAGCCGATTTAATTCGATTTTGTGTATAAAATTTAAGAGAAAAGCCGAAGTTTAGATATAAAGTTAAAAGTTCGGCCGCCGAACTATTTTCAATTTGGCCGAATTTTCTGAGGCCGAACAGTGAATTCATTGCTTAACTACAGACGTTTCTTCAAATTTGACACTCAAAATAGCATCTAATCAGCCCAATAAACATTTTTCCATCCGCCAAATTTGTCCATAATGCTTTAAAATACCGAATACAGAAAAAATGCATTTTCTGGCCGAACTGTTCGGTCGGACACTAATAATTACCTCTGTCCTATGTGTCACATTCCCATGAAAGTGAAATTAATACGACTCTTTGGTGCTTTGCCTTTTATATATCCAATTTTATTTTCGATTTACTTTCCCGTAGAAAGTAAAACGAAAGCACTCTTTTCCTTACAGAAGTTTTTAAAAATCATAAGACTGCTTTATAAGTTAAAATTTAGCATTTTGACCAAAAACATATGTTTTCGATAATTTTTTTTTTTATGGGGATTAGAAAGCACCATATATCAATTAAATGTGCTTTTAAAATTTATTCGTTTTCAAAAAGTAAGTAAAACTATGTATGTGAACACAATTCTTGACACATGTCAAAATATCGACACAAATTTTTTGGCAAGCTTTATTTTTTAAAATATTTTATAAAGTTTCCACATGTCTTAGCACAAGTGTTGTGTTATACACAAATAAAAGTAAACAAATAATTAGTTAAAAGAAAAAATAGCTGTTTAAATGTATTTCTTGTGTGTGTCGATAACAGTCTGAACAATCAAACGATTTTCTTTTATACCTTTTTGACAGAGAATTTGATCACACTTTTCATTATACGTGCGTGAAATAAAGTATAAACACATGTGTGATAATGTAAACGGGGCTTAAGGAACGGCATTAATGGATCTGGTGAGATCAGAAGATGTTTCGTTGCTGGTTTATGAATGACAGAGGATACAATTCCAACACTCGGGTAATGACGTAGCTCAGATATGCGGATATACTATGTAGCATTTGAAAAATATCGTTAATATTGAATTATATTTATGTTACTTTTTGTTGCACAACCACAGAGAGACGATGTTTATGGAAATTAAAATGTTACTTATTTTAAAAAAAGAACCGTTCAAAATTTCTTGTAAAGCTCCTAACGTTCTTTAATCGGAGTTTCACTGTACTTACATATATACTAAACAAGTAGTTAGATAGTACTTTGTATTTAGGTTTATTGTTTGGTCTATATTAAAATTTTTTTTTATTATAACTTGGCTATAAAGACGAAACCAAGTTGAACGCAACGGTATCTCATGAAATAAATTTATTAACTACCAAGGGTCACTTGCAACGGAGAAGGACCATATGGTAGTAATCATAATCTACTATTTCCCAGTGTAGAAACGGTAATGAAATATCATTACTTTTCTCACTACGAGTAATGACACCAGCTTACGCTCTGCATTACTTTAAGACAAATAATAAGGACTTACTAAAAAGTAGAAAATTTTCCCATTATTATAATACAAAAAAAAATACTTTACATATAATTACCCAGGCAGAAAAGTGTTGGCAAAGCTTCGGCGACGGTCGGTTATGCCTTGGCAGAACATGGAATAAACAATTTTGACAGTATTGTCCTATATTCCTATTGAAAGCAGTGGCCAGCCGTCGATTTGATCCAACTTGCCACAGTTGGCATAATATTGTTAATCCAAAATAATTGGTGCTTTTAAAAAAGCTTAAATTAAATTAATTTTGAGAAATCTGTATAATAAAAAACATTTAAAAAGCAGCAATACGGTTCGGTCTTAGTAAAGGGTCCGCCATCTAACGTTTTTTTTTCAACTAGTGCTTATTTCGTGAATGGTAACACTTAGCTCATGTCTGATTTGACAGATAATTAGTTTTATCCTTCCGCTGAACGAATATGGTCCGTATGTTCGTTATCTTGTGAAAAAAGTGAAAGAAACTGGCATCCTCGTCGATAAACCAAAGCGTGAAAAGCCAAAAACAGTGCGTACACCCGAGAATATTGCTGCTGTGGCAGAAAATGTGCGTGAAGCGCCATCAACATCAATTCACCGTCGTTCTCAACAATTGAACATTTCGGAGATATCATTGAGACGAATTTTGCATAAAGACCTTGGTATGACGCCATACAAGTCCAATTGGTTCAGGAGTTCAAAAAAAAAAAAAAAGTTATTTGGCGGACCCGTTATTATACATCATATTTAAATGTGTGAAATATAATAAAATATTTTAAAAAATGCTTCTAATTGATATTGTAATATAATATGTAATATATTATTTAATAGAATATGTAATATAATGTAATATTTGCAAACAAAAAAGTGTTTTCCTAGTACAAAAGGAACAAACCTTTATCAATTTTTAACACGGAGGGTACGATTGGCAATTTTTGCCTGGTTAACTACTTATTTTTGATCTTTTGTAGGCTGGACAGTAATGACATTTTGTGCAAGGAAGTCATTTATATTTTTATATCTTAATTATGCCGAGATAGCTCAGATGGTAGATCGGTTGACTGACAACCTGAAGACTCGGGTTCGAATCCTGCGTGAGCAGATTTTATTAAACAAAATCTAAATAAAAAAAAAATGTTTTTTTTTAAATTTAGTTTTTCAAATTTATTTTTAGACTCATTTTTTTGTCTATACTGGTAAGTATATTGGTAACCACATATTTTTCTATTTTTTGTAAGGCGTTTAGGAAAGATAACCCATTATTTTGCGCGGCATCCCCATATAAAAGTAAAGAAATTTGTAATGACAATTGTAAGTACTTGACATTACCAAATATGTAATTATATAGCCACTTATATGGTAATGCCTTTCCACACTGAATTGTATAATCATAAAAATTACTTTTCAGAGCATAAATGAATTACACTGTGTGTAATTTTTGAAGTCATGGCAAAATAACCATATACGGACACCACTACGTGATAAAAGACTAAAAAAAAAGACCCGTGTCTCCCAATTTTTCCCAAAGTCATATCCTCTTTTGTTTATGGGCCGCCAAAGATATGGGGCCTCGGTATCATTTTCGCAAAAAAGTGATCATTTTCTCAGGCTCATATCTTGCAAACCGTTCGGAATTTCGATTTACTCTCTATGGCAAATTTGTAGCTCTTGTCATAAAGAACAAAAATTGCGAACATATAAAATCAAAAAAAAACTTCACCTTCCAGATCAAAATCGCAAAAAACTTAAAAAAATTCGATTTTTTTTACCTTTTTTCCCGTGTTTAGGTCCATAGGTAGCAAACCGTTCAAAATTCAAGGAAACAATCAACTACAAAAATTTACCTAAGATCTCAATAAACAAATTTCTAGAACATATAAACTTCCTAGAGATGATTCTTAACACTGTTTAGGTAGCGCGCAAAAGTGAAAAATTTTTTAATTTCATTTTTTTTTCCTTTTTTCTCCTGTTCAGGTGCGTAGGTAGCAAACCCAATTCCCAGGAAGTTTATATGTTCTAGAAATTTGTTTATTGAGATCTTAGGTAAATTTTTGTAGTTGATTGTTTCCTTGAATTTTGAACGGTTTGCTACCTATGGACCTGAACACGGGAAAAAAGGTAAAAAAAAATCGAATTTTTTTAAGTTTTTTGCGATTTTGATCTGGAAGGTGAAGTTTTTTTGCCTGAGTCTCTCTCAATCTGTCCTCTTTTTATTTGTATGTAAACTCCCACCGAGCAAATGAAAACATGTTTCAAAAATTTAAAAGTTCAAATTAATGTTGATCATATTTTTGAATAATAACACTACTCAACAAAATGAAAAAAATTTCATGTACTCCGGATGCGATAATTTTTTCTGTGTAGATAACCTTGACATGAGCTCGAAAAACGCAATAAAAAATTTTTTTTTCGTTTGGTTTTTGTTTTATTTTTTTTTTTTTTAATTTTAAAAATTTTTTTTTGGTTAATTTGTTTCGTCCGGCATAACTCAGGAACCACTAGCCCGATTTAATTGAATTAAATTTTAAAAAATTTAAAATTACAATTCCCTTAATCTGTTTATATATTGTTTTCCTATACAAGCAACACTTTCCAAGTTAAAAATGAATATATAAAGGAAAAAACTTATTTTTTGCCTAAAGATTTAAATTTTTTTTTTTTAAAAAATCCATAAAAAATCCCAAATGAAAAAAAATGTCAAATCTTATTACTTTTACGTAAATTCACATAACCTATGAGCAAAATGAGACAAAGATCATGAAAATCGATGCACGCGTTTCGCTTTTATTCGCAATTGAGTAAAGGTATGAATTTCAAAAATTTGCTCGACATATGCACAACTTTGTCTATGGTAAGGTTTTTTCTTTTTTATTACAAAAAAAATTAAAATTTGTTGGGTGACAAAAATATATGACTTTAAATTAAAAAACAATTCGATATATGTACAAGAAATTATCCTAAGGATATCAACATTAATTAATTATAAAAAAGTTTTAAAAAAAAATATCTAAACACAAAAATAAAAACCTTCAAATTAAAAATAATTATGTGCTTTTGTCTTTCTTTTATATTGTTGTGGGTTTGTTTCTCTTATCAGGAACCAGATATAGTCCCCCATCATAGCTTCGTTCCAAAATCCTTGGTATCGGTGCTCAATTTCTTTCATTTGCTGATGAAAACGCTCACCATGCTCGTCACTCACATCGCCCAGGTTGTCCGGAAAGAAGTCCAAGTGCGAGTGTAGAAAATGTATCTTAAGCGACATATTTGCTCCAATTTTTTTATAATTTTGGAGTAGTTGTTCGACGATCTCTCTGTAATTTGAGCTTTTGTTGTTTCCAAGAAATCCGGAAACAATTTGCCGAAATGAGTTCCAAGCTGCAGCTTCATTTGGTGATAAAATGTGCTCAAACTGTTGGTCTTGCAACAACTTTTTAATTTGCGGACCGTCGAAAACGCCTTGCTTAATCTTTGCCGATGAAAGGTGAGGAAAAATGTTTTTTAAATAGGCGAACGCTTCGCCATCTTTGTTGATAGCTTTCACGAAGTTTTTTATGAGTCCGAGCTTTATGTGAAGAGGTGGGAGAAAAACATTTTCCTTTTTTATGAGTGGTGTATATTTCACGTTGTCGCTGCCGGGGATGAAGTTAACTCTTTCTGTCCAACTCCTCCTGGTGTAATGATGTTGACGATCGCGGCTGTCCCAAAGGCAGAGAAAACAACAGTACTTTGTGAATCCACCTTGTAATCCACAAAGGATACCGATAACCTTAAGGTCGGCACAAACTTTCCAATCGTGTTTCTCATAGTTAAGGCACTTTAGTAGATTGTCCATGACTTCGTATGTTTCCTTGGTGTCAACGGCATGAGCAATTGGAATCGAAGGTTTCTTGTTGCCGTTGTGCAGTAAAATTGCTTTAAGGCTCTGCTTGTTGCTGTCGATGAAAAGACGCCACTCTCCTGGATCGTAAGAGTACCCGAGTTCACCAAATAATCCGGGAATGTCCTTACAAAAACAGATGTTGTCTTTTTTTGTGTAGTACCTTGCGTATGGTTCATGACGCTTCCTGTAGATTGTTGTCACCACACCAGGAGCCAAGAAACCGAACTGTTTCATGCGCGATGCATGCAACTCTGCATCTACCTTGGAGAGTTTCAATTCTCTAACCCAATCGTTCAGTTCTGCTTGGGAACATAAGCGTTGACCTCCATACAATGTATATGTTGACTCGCATTCTGATGTGGTTTCTACTGTCTCCGGATCTGATGTTGGATGTATCGCCTCATTATTAGATGCCCATCTTGAAACGGACGGTTGCGGGTCCACTGGTTCTTCGGAAAATGGCACTGGAAAATTCACTGTTGAAACAGCAGCGTAAGTCCATCGTATATTTTTTCCCACGCCTGTTTTTTTGCTAAGACAGAAGTAGCAATCTGTTACATGGCAAAGCGGAGCTCTCCAAAGCATTGGCATGATGATTCTCGGCTGTCGTCTGAAAGAATTTCAATAATAAGTTATATATGTTCTTGAATTTCGTAATCTACACTTACCTTGAGTCACTTAGCTGTACGTAGCACCTTGGACATAGAGCACTTGGTGTCCACCGCTCATCTATGTTTGAGACCTTTAAATTGAAGCTCTCTTCAAATGAATCTCTCAATTTAGGTGAAAAACAGCGCTTGTTTTTTTCAGAAACGTATTCTCCGCACATGTAACAAAAATTACTTGGATTGGTATTGCATTCAAATACTCGCGAACGTTTGCTCATTTTAACTATCGCGTTCGTCGACACTTGTTGAATGAGTAAAATCGATCAATGAAGACCTATTTATACTGTGTATTGTTTAGTATTTTACTGACAGGTACTTATAAATGGGTGTATATTTTTTTACGGTGACTACATACCTGTTTCACCATGTGTGAGTCTTAAATTTTCCGAATAATGACCACCCTTAAATGTGGGTTGCATTTCTGTAAAAAAATCATACAGGTAGTCACCGGAAAACCCAAATAATTAAAAAAGTCCCCTTTCCTTTTTTCCTTTTAATTGTTCACGCACATTTATTAGCGTTTATTACTTTGCTTACGCAATCATAAAAATTAAATAACCCTTTGTTTATTCCGTTTTGTTAATTCTGAGAATCAAAAAAAAAAAGAAAAAACCTTACCATAGACAAAGTTGTGCATATGTCGAGCAAATTTTTGAAATTCATACCTTTACTCAATTGCGAATAAAAGCGAAACGCGTGCATCGATTTTCATGATCTTTGTCTCATTTTGCTCATAGGTTATGTGACTTTACGTAAAAGTAATAAGATTTGACATTTTTTTCATTTGGGATTTTTTATGGATTTTTAAAAAAAAAAAAATTTAAATCTTTAGGCAAAAAATAAGTTTTTTCCTTTATATATTCATTTTTAACTTGGAAAGTGTTGCTTGTATAGGAAAACAATATATAAACAGATTAAGGGAATTGTAATTTTAAATTTTTTAAAATTTAATTCAATTAAATCGGGCTAGTGGTTCCCGAGTTATGCCGGACGAAACAAATTAACCAAAAAAAATTTTTAAAATTTAAAAAAAAAAAATAAAACAAAAACCAAACGAAAAAAAAATTTTTATTGCGTTTTTCGAGCTCATGTCAAGGTTATCTACACAGAAAAAATTATCGCATCCCGAGTACATTTTGACCGTTGACTAGTGTAATTAAGTAAAATGTTTAATTGTGTAAAATTTTAAAATTTTAACCATAAAATATACAAGATAAAATGAAATTTTAAATTTTATTAGAAAATAACAAAATATAAGCAAAATAAAAGTATGTGCTTTAAGCAACAATTTTTTATCAACATGTTGCCATTATTTTTTAGAGTAAAAAAATGTTTTCATTTGCTTGTCAAAGTTCGGTATTTTGCTGCTGAGACTGAGAAGAAGTGAATTCTTTCTAGTTGTATATACTCATTGGATGAAGCCTTTGTCGTATTTGTACGCTAGCAAAGAAAAGTTTTCATTTCATACAAATTTATGAATTTGACTCATCATATTAATAAATTGTCCTATAACATTTATTTTTTTAGTATTATGAAACATTTCATGAAAATCTAGGAAACTGCTTCATATTTATGAACATTTAATAAATATCAAGAAGCCTGTCATCAATTTGATCTTTTATAACACAACATTATCATATTTATGAAGTGTTACATCGGACGAAAATAAATGAAGTTTTTCATAAATATGATGAAGCTTTTCCCTGAGTGCTTTTTTTCCTGAGTTAATTTTGAATACAAAAATGCAATGCATATGTGCTTTATTATTTAATTTTAAATAAAAGCTCCTTTTAACAAAAAAAAAAAAAAAAAACATTAGTTAAACACAAATTACTTGTTTTACATAAAAAAAAGAAATTTTTTGGGAACTCCCGGGAAATTTATAATTTTTTTCGGGAATCACGGGAGAAGAAATAGTTCGGGAATTCGCAAAAGCTTTCATTACCACATAATTAAAATAATTATCTCAACACATAACTTGGCGTCAGCACTAGGTATTTTTGCTTGACGAAGTCGTTTTTTAAGCAGTCAAGCTTAACCGCTTATTTAACTACAAATATAATGTCTTTTTACAGTTTTGTTAGTTTTTTGTTTTTATATACATCGAGATTAGTTTTATGTTATTTTTAATTTGCAACGAACTTCCAACCTCCGTATATTTACAAAAATAAAGCAAATCAAACATATTAGCTAGGTTGATACTAGTATTTCAATCTGGCTAAAGATCTCAACAGAGCCCGAAGTTTTAGAAAAGTTAGAGCCTCCATAATAGGCAGAACTTTAACAAAAAACCTATTAATAATCAATTTTGCTCCATTCTTATCTTCTTAGTAATCAAGCACGTGGTTAGGTCTTTTCCTAACAAGCATCATGACGTTACTAAACTTTGAAGACCAAAAATGTTCTATTTATATAAAAAAAAATTTAGTTTGTACTCTGGCTCAAGTAATATTTTTTACAGTTATATTAGTTTTTTGTTTTTATATACATCGAGATTATTTTTATGTTATTTTCAATTTATAACGAGCTTTCAACCTCCGTATATTTACAAAAATAAAGCAAATCAAACATATTAGCTAGGTTGATACTAGTATTTCGATGTGGCTAACGATCTCATCAGAACCCGAAGTTTTAGAAAAGTTGGAGCCTCCATAATAAGCACAACTTTAACAAAAAACCTAATACGGAGGTTATAAGTTAAAAATAACATTAAAATAGCCTCGATGAATATGAAAACAAAAGACTAACAAAACTATAAAAAATATTACTTGAGACAGAGTAAAAATTAAAATTTTTTTATATAAATAGAACATTTTTGGTCTTCAAAGTTTAGTAACGCCATGATGTTTGTAAGGAAAAGACCCTAACCACGTGCTTGATTACTAAGAAGACAAGAATGTAGCAAAATTAACGATTAATAGGCTTTTTGTTAAAGTTCTGCCTATTATGGAGGCTCTAATTTTTTTAAAACTTCGGGTTCTGATGAGCCAGATCGAAATACTAGTATCAACCTAGCTAATATGTTTGATTTGCTTTATTTTTGTAAATATACGGAGGTTGGAAGCTCGTTATAAATTAAAAATAATGTATTTTTGTCAACTACTTATCTAGAAATTCTAATAACAAAGTTCCCTGAAGATTTTCTTGGGCAGGAATGAAATCCGGATAGGGACAAGCCTACAGCAGATTGTTTTTCACAATTTGTTAAATAAGTTTTGGGACTTTATCACATTTAATTACTATAAATGCAATTAGTGTTTATCCCGATGAAAATAAATTTAAATAACAAATATGCATGTGCTTGTGCAAATTTAAATGTAACTGACACTAATAGAAAACATATGATTTTCTATTGTTGATTTACTTGAATAAACGTCACTACATTGCTAGGTCTGTCAAAAAAACAGAGTAGTATTTGGAAGGTGACAAAGCCAATTGTGATAATATTTTGGTGTTGTTTTGTTTTCCTAGACGAGGATAAGAAATTCTCATTGAGTTTGTGATTTAACATAACAAATATCTCTAGAAATTCTAATAACAAAGTCCCCTGAAGATTTCCTTGGGCAGGAATGAAATCCGGATTGGGACAAGCCTACAGCAGATTGTTTTTCACAATTTGTTAAATAAATAATGTTAGCACATTTAATTACTATAAACTTATTTTTTAATAACTAAAAAGTATATTATTATTTACAAACTTGTAACCACATAATTTTTAGTTGTATATAACTAATTCTTTTAGTAAGCATTTATTTTGATTTTTTTTTTTGTAATGCAGTGGGTAAGCGAGGGTACAAATTTTTATGCGGTGATTTGCATGGTACAAACTTTAAGGGTACAAACTATGTATATGCAAGTATGCAAAACTACTTACAAAAACGACCTTGTCGAACAAAAATAATGAGTTTTGACGCAGTTGGACTTTATGTTGCTGACTTTGCAGACTTTTTTTTGAGTGTAACCTTAATCAAATCTAAACAAAAACTGTAATTTTAATATTTTTAATTTGCATTTAACATTAAAACTGTCATAATTTTTGCCCGTTTAAAGGTATATTTTGCCGCTTCAAAAGTATGCCCCTTTAAAGGTAACGCGGATGGATTTAGCATGCTTTAATATCAGCTAACACACACACAAAATGTTATTAGTGATATAAAAATAAATTGAAAATATGTTGCTTTAAAGTGTCGAAATATGTTTGAAATACTTTATATCGTCATCTAAAATGAAAAAGGTAATAACTAACAAAGTTTCCAAAACCGGTTTTATTAATGATTATGATTCATTTAACTAAACTACATGCCTACACAAAATTTTGGACTTCTACGATAAAAAAAATAGCGGTTTTATAAATAAATTTCGAATCTTATATGTTTTTGTTTTCGCTTATTTTTTTCCCCCCTGTTGCCCTGTAAAATACTGAAGTAAGGCTAAGTGATTATGAAGCACTGCATCGAACTACATTTCTCGACCAATTGTTTGGGTTCTATGATTAGGACTACCAATTTTTTTTTAACGATATTGTTAAAATATCTATGAACGTTTTTTAAAAAAAAAAGGTAATTTTTTGGTTACGACCTTTTGCATTTTAGGTGACGATATTAATATCAAAAAAATTTAATAATAAATCACAAGGTTATAAATTTCGTATACTCAACTCAATTTACAATAAGTAACTGTCATAAAAGCAGCTGATTTTTTCCCATAAAAACCTATAAAATATCCTTTTTATAGTTGATACTAAAAAGAAAAGCATTTGTATGAAAATAGAAAAATTACACTATTCAACTATTTTCAACTTTTTGCATATTTACAAATTTTTAAGAGACTTATTTAAGCAGAATGCAAATTTTTTCTCTTTTGCCGTTTTTGAAATATCGCGGGTTTATATTTACATCATTCACTCGACTTTTTCTTATGTTTAGCTAAATTTTTCGAAATTTAACCTCAAAATCATGAAACTTTTTTAGAATATAAATCTACAGAAAATAATCTTTCTAATTATTTTATATAGAAAAAAAACCCTCGAAGAAATTAAAAAAGTTTGAAAAAAATTTAAAATTTTAATTGTTATTAAAAAAATCTCTAACTATTTGTACAAATATTATAATGAAAGTATACATTTTAAGAACTACCACGTAATGTTCTTTTAAATGCCGCTTAAAATTTTAAAAATGGATAAAAAAAAATGACTAAGAAACACATGTTCAAAACCGCCAGTTATCTTGAAAATTTGAGTGTATTTTTCAACTTCTAAAACCGGTTTTGTAATACACTCAACTAAACCCACAACCTACTCTAGGTCCTTTGCCGATTAATTTTTCTGTGTAGCACAGTGTTATTAATATTTTTTTAGGTTTTAAACCAACGAACATATAGACTAAAGAATAACCAAGGTACTCAATATTTTATAAATTTTATATACCAACTGGTTTTAAGAGAAACAGTTTTCAGAGGTCTTTTTAATGTATACACTCATGGGACTTCTGCTGTAAATGTTTGTAGTTGTTTTAGTTGTAATCCAGTAATCTTTATTTTTAAATGAAAAAACAGTTATTTGTAGAAGAAATTAAGTTTTTGACTGCATATTTAGTTCATTTAATAAAACAAACCACATCAAATTACTGTATTATGATTTTACATTCAATTTAGACAGTAGTTTTTTTAATTCAAAAAATAAAACAAAAAAATATTTGCTTATTTTTTACTGTATATGGTTTATTTTTACTACAATTGTGGTTTATTTTTTGAACATTAACAAACAAATGACAATGTTAGCTGAATTTACTGAAATGTAAGTTGTCCTTTCTTTAAGTGAATTTTCATTTGTTTTTAACTACATTTGCAGTGATCTTTACCTAAATGGTATTCTAAGTGTATTTTTTAGTATATATAAACAAATTTTCTATAACAAGGACTTGTACAGCAAAGACCTACGGGAATATCTTCTGAAACATTCGCAAAACATTTTTTTACAACAAAAAAAATTGTTTTAGCTCCGATAATAAAGAAATCGGTTTGCTTTTTGAAAATAGCGAACAAACTATAGTTATCTATGAAACAAGTTTGCATTTTTTAAGGTGAATAGCCTTTTTTTTTTGCTACTTTTAATATTAAAAATCGTCAAAGCCGGCCTCAGTATACACAAGAGAATGTTTGCAAATCATTCACTCAGACCTTTGGTATAAAGGTTGCTGTTTATTTTATTCTTGAAAATATCTGTAAGTCTTCTTCTTCAAGTATACAAAATATATGATTTTCTTGTTGTTGTTGTTGTTGTAACGACTTTTAAGAATTCAATAAATCCGAGCAAGGATTGCAGTGAAAACCGGGTTATACAGATTGCCACGAAAACTGGGTTATACAGCCCTCGTCAGAGTAACAGGGAACACCATGTCCAAGGTGGAGTGTGGGTGAGGTTGGCATATAAATAATAGGCTATAAGTATGTATAGATTACACAAGGGAACAAAATTGAACTTTTTTTGTGTTGATTTGAAATTTATAGCAAATTATTACTAATTTGGGGTCGCTGATTTCAAATCTGCACTTGGTTTTTCTCTATCAGCTCGACTTTTCGAGATATACCGTTATGTTCAAAATTAAGGCACTTCCGCTACATATATTGGAATAACTTGAAAACGGTTCACCATATTAAATTAAAAAAAAAAAACCGAAACTCGCAAACAATATTCCCTTTAAGCCGTGTTTACATTGTTTTTAAATTTTCCAAGTAGTTTTAGAGATATCGTTCAAGTTTTGAAAAAAAAATTAAAATTTTTTAAAAAAAAAAATTTTTTGTTCTTTAAAAATTCCTAAAAAACAAAAATGGGACAAAAATCACAGTTTTGGTCTAGAAACAGTTAGTTAAATATATTTCGAATGAAATGAGCTTTATTTCATTGCAATCGGTGCACAACTTTTGATTTTGTTCACGATTTACTGAATTCATATAAATCGCGATTTCCATACAAAAATAACATTTTCTAATGTGTAAGTGTTTGTATGTAATAACCCAGCAAAAAATTTCCAAAAAGGTAAGCGGGTTTGTAATCACGCATTTTGGGCAGAACGCATTCCTTACTAGATTACCTACTCGATTCTTTTAACAGGGCGTGAGACTAAAATAATTGATTCTTTAGAATTGATTATTTTTTTACCGAAGAACCATTTACTTATATTTTTAAGAACTACATACATTTTTTTATAAAGAAATAGTTCCATTATAAAACTACGAAGTACTTACACAAAAAAAATAAATAGTTCTCTAGAAAAAATAAGAAGTACTTACATTAAAAAAAAAGAAGTAGTTCCATAAGTAAATTCAACTTTTACTCACACGTGATTCTCCTAGGTCACTCAAATATAACGATCAAAACTCATACGGAAATAAAATCCTAAAAAGTGAAACATCAAATTGTTATGATAACATGGGTTTGTCATAATTTTGGATATATAAACCACGAAAATATAAATTTTTCAAAAAAAAAAGAACAATTCAAAATTGAAAAACAAAAATATGATTCACGCACAATCACCCTCGAAAAATTTTGTTACACTCACTCACGATAACGTCAGTAATTTCAAGTTAATAACATTGTTATTTTCTTTTAAGTAAATAATTACTTTGTTATTGAGTTCATGCTTTCTGGTTTAAATTTAAAGAATTGATTACAATACTACTTGCTTTTTTGACTCTATCGTTGGAATGAGTTTGGTATTGCAGTTACTAAATTTGGCATTGAGATATGTAAGCAAGTGTGGGCATCACCTTCTTTTGGAATGTGTAATTTTTTCCTGGGAAGTTAGTTTTTTATGATTCTAAGAATTAAAAAAATTAAGTAATAAAAAAAGATTATTTCATTTTTATGGTTGCGGTAGCAAACTCATAACGCCTATAAATTTTATTGTTCCTTTATGACACCTAGTCAGATCACAGTCAATTAAAGAGAAAAAAGAAAAGTGCACTTGTTTTTATTGATGTGTGGTTTACCGTTGGTAACGGATGATTTTTTAAAGAAATTCCCCTTAACACATGTGTTCATTCATAAGTGACTGTCAATAAAATTGTGGATGGAATTGTGGAAATTGTTCAGATGTTCCTGGTTTAGTAACAGCGATGGGATTAGAGGAGTATGATCCAAATGACTGGCGACTATTTATAGATTCTTCTAAACGCAGCCGAAAATGTGTACTTCTGCATAACGGTAATAATTGGGTTCGTTGCCGATTGCACATTCAACTAAAGCTAAAGAAGAATATTCTACAATTGCCTCAGTTATAAATAAAATAAAGTACAACGAACACCGCTGGCTAATTTGTGTGGATCTAAAAATGGTCAATTTTTTCTAGGCCAACAAGGTGGCTACACAAAATATCCGTGTTTTATTTGTTTATGGGATAGCAGAGCCAGATCTGAACACTGGAGTAAGAAAGACTGGCCTTCGAGGGAAGCTATGGTTTCAGGAAACCACAATATAGTTAATCAACCACTTGTGCCCAGGGATCGCATAATACTGCCACCTCTCCATATCAAGTTAGGACTTATGAAACAATTTGTCAAAGCTCTCAACAAGGACGGTGATTGTTTTAGATATATCAGTAGAAAGTTCAACAATTTGAGTTCGGAGAAACTGAAAGCTGGCATTTTTGATGGCCCTCAAATCAAAAAATTAATCAATGATGAAAATTTTAGTACTTCCATGACAGATATTGAAAGAAATGCTTGGAATGAATTTGTTTGGATAGTGCGCAATTTCCTGGGAAACAAAAAGGGTGAGCACTACTCGGACCACGTGGATAACATGTTGTCACATTTCAAGCAGCTTGGTTGTAATATGAGCATTAAGGTGCACTACCTACACAGTCATTTGGATTGTTTCCCAGAAAATCTTGGAGACTTCAGTGAAGAACAAGGTGAACGTTTCCATCAAGATATCCGCACTATAGAGGAGCGGTACCAGGGCCACTGGGATAGGCATATGATGGCGGACTATTGCTGGAGCATTACAAATAATCCCTCTAAACAAGATTATTTAAGAAAAATCTTATAAAAGAAAATTTTTCGATGAGTTGTAATTACATTGTAATATTTGTGTATTAAAATTTTTTATTTTTCTTTAAATTTTTTTTTTGTGTTAAATTAAAAAGTATAGCTGATAGAAATGAACAAAATCAAAAGTTGTTATTTTTGTATGGAAATCGCGATTTATATCAATTCAGTAAATCGTGAACAAAATCGAAAGTTGTGCACCGATTGCAATGAAATAAAGCTCATTTCATTCGAAATATATTTAACTAACTGTTTCTAGACCAAAACTGTGATTTTTGTCCCATTTTTATTTTTTAGGAATTTTTAAAGAACAAAAAATTTTTTTTTTTTTTAAAAAATTTAAATTTTTTTTCAAAACTTGAACGATATCTCTAAAACTACTTGGAAAATTTAAAAACAATGTAAGCACGGCTTAAAGAGAATATTGTTGGCGAGTTTTGGTTTTTTTTTTTTAATTTAATATGGTGAACCGTTTTCAAGTTATTCCAATATATGTAGCGGAAGTGCCTTAATTTTGAACATAACGGTATATCTCGAGCTGATAGAAAAAAACCAAGTGCAGATTTGGATTCAGCGTCCCAAATAACCTTTAAAACAGTATTCAGTTCTTAATCAACAGAACCATTGTTCCCTTGTGTTATTCATCAGTACATTTAAAAACATTTCACGAGGACATTGAAGTCCTCGTTAAATGTCCCAAATTCATACACAGAGAAAATTTTAGCTATTTGCCAACTGAAATTCGATTACTACGACTCACATTCGGTTATTACGAATTTCAGTCGGTAGTTGCAACACACAAAATATTCAGAAATCTAATGTAAATATCGTTGTACTAACTGAATTTATAAGTTGTTACTACTAAAATACACTTTTAAATTCGGTTGGCACTTTATTTCTCTGTGTGCAGGTTCATAAAAACACACATTTTTAGATTTAATATTATTTTTTAAAATTAATGTTTATATGTTTAATAAATGAATTACCAGTAATATTTGATTGAATTAAATAAATAGTACTGATCTCTAAAAAATGTTCAATTCTTTTTTTATTTTTTAATTAAAAAACTTATTAGATGAAATTGTATCAAATTATATATAATTTTATTTTATTTGATAGGCCCATTTGTTAGATGAAACCATATGAGATTAGATACCATGAGATCAGCTTATGTATGCCATATTTCGGATCAGAAGAATATCAGGCTTAAATCTCTAACTTGCAAACGATGTTTCGCAACGAAATTCATTCCATGTGCTGCACTAGAAAAACAAATAATAAGTTCTTCAACAAAATTGTTTATCGTTGCCTAATTAGGCCATATGAGCCAAAATATTTTAGGGGTGCATTTTGGAAACTAAAGCATATAAAAGAGAAGTTTTGGGAAAAAAATATTTCTCTTACCAAAATATAACCACGCTCTAAAAAATATTATTTTTCTGTTCCAATTTAAGAAGATATCGCGATTTTCGCTTTTTGGAAAAGCGAAATTAGGCGAAAAAGTATCTAAACTTCAATAGACACAAAGTTTGGGAAAATAGTGCAAATTAGATTACATATGATATTCTAACAATTGTGAATTGTTGTGGTGTTTGTCTTAGCTATCTTCTGCAATTACAATTAAATGTAAAATCGACCCCGTGTAATTGAAACTGGTTTTAAGCCACAGCAAAAATCGACCTTACTTTAGATCAAGTGGTTAAAGCGCCTGTCTAAAGTGTAGTGCGAAGTGCATGTGGCAAAGAAAGCAGGTTCAAGCCACGGTCAGGATTGCATTTAATAAATAAACATTTCATATAGATGCAATCAAACAATAAAAACCATAACAAATAATTACAGTATTGTCAAAAGGATTGCTGATGAAGGTTGTGTTACCAGAAACTGCGCAGTCTAATTCAATAAAAATTTACAATGTATTTATGATTTTTAGAAAAGTATGCTTAATCTTCTCTACCACGCCTATCTCATTCAATTTTTATTGTTCAAGCTTCAACGCTTTACTTAATGTCGTCTTTCTGCAAAATTTTATAAAAATCCGTCTATTAGTTTATAAGTTAAGACGATGTCCTTTAGAGGAATCCTGATAAAATCCTGTGAGTCCTTGGACTAAAGTAAGCACTTATTAAAGATAAAGCTTCAATCTTACTTATATTTTATTATAAAGAGTTTTTAGTCAATTTAAATTGGTTTTTCAGATTTTTGGAAACTATATTTTATTTAAAAAAAATAGGAACACGATAAATTTATTCGCAAAATATTAAGCAAATTCAGTTTTTTATAGGAATATATTAATTTCTAAGTATAAATTGCTCATTTGACGCATTTGTGATAAATTGCATGAAGACTGCCCTGAGGCAGCCTTACCCGTTAGAGGGTTAAGTTTCATATAAAGTATCCCATTTTTGCGCTGTGAGACCCTACATTTGCGTTTTTCGCCACAACGCGATGAAGTTGAAATTTAAAAAAAATAATAACGTAATTTGTTTTGCTGATGCAAAAACCGTAAAAAAGTTAATGATAAACGAAAATCAAATTTTTGTAACGAAATATATATATATATATGTATATATATATATTTGCAGCCAAACATACATATGTTTGCCGGTATACGGTTTTCACTGGCTCCAAACATACTTATATTTGCAATCAAACATGTTATATTAACCACATGGGAAACGGAAATGTTATCCAAACAAATGTATATAACCAGTATTTGTACTTCTAACAGGGCGTTTGTTTTCAACGTGTATGTCTATTAAAAAATATGTGTTTCAAAGCCAGTTTGTTGGCCGTTGAATAGTGTTATCCTTAAATTGAATTTGAAATAAGCCAAAGATAAAGTAAAACCACTTAAATTTAAATTTCTGTAATGTCACTAAACGTATAAGCCACATGTACTAAGAAAAATCAACAGGAAAAACCGCATAAATATCTAAAATATGTAAGATTAAATTTACTTCTATAATAAGACTAATAATATATTTCATTGAATATACAAATAAGAATTTTATATGTATGTATATCTAAATTAGGGTGTCCCGAATAGAACCGTTTTTCGAATTGGTTGAAGGATTACCACGCAATCGATGCGTATTAAAGAGCTGAATATGGGAAAAATAAGTAAAACTCTTTTGTAGTGTACCTTCATTTAACTACCAGTGATTGAAGTTACAGGTGGTAGTGCTTTTTGACCAAAAAAAAGTTACGATTTTTTTTTCGAAATAGTGCTCATATGTTTCTAAACATTTGTCTTATCACTAGCAAACACATTTTTAAATTTTGTGTAGAGTAATTTTAGTACACCATAAAAGAAAATTTTTGTTCGCGATGTCCCACTTGGTATGTTGCTTTTAAGCAGGTGTAAAGCGCTTCTTCCATGTGCTCTTAGAAGCAATAAATTCATTCCTTCTTAGGCAATAAGAAGCACTTTTTTGTATGTTAACAACATTAATGCTTCATTATATGCATTCTTTATTGCTTCATTGTAAGCATTATTCACTGGTTTAAAAAAGGCATTATGGGAAGCACTACAGAATGACTTTCCTAATCGCTATTTTGGAAGCATACAAATGTAGTTACTGCTTACCAAATACACGTTATTTTTTTCTGGGATACCAAGTACAATTTCTATACTTTTTAAAATTTATACAGAAAACGATTATCCTTGCTCACAACCAAAAAATCCTCTGGTGGACGAAAATTAGTCTACAGAAATATTAAAAATATTTTCCTAGTAATAAACCAAAAATTACGAAACTTTTGAGCCCTATTTCGAAAAAAAAACTTTTTTTCGTGAAAGTGTACTACAACCGGTAACTTCAATTGCTGGTAGGGAACTGAAGACCCACTAAAAAATTGTTTTAATTATTTTTCCTTTATAAGTTTGTGTTGAAAGTGTGGCAACACAATATGGATTTTTAGCTTTTGGCAACCCTCCTAATCTTGATATACAACTGTGTTTATTCCTTATTTAATTCTAATTCTTAAGGGTGAATTAGCCAAGCGTAAACGTAAACGTATCTCGGTGTACGAAATTTAATAAGTCAAATAAGAATAGAAGACATTTTGTGTATCTTGTTGTTTCATTCATATGCATTTAACATAGAGAAAACGTAAACGGACAACAAAATCCTATTTTGATTAGATTTTCTTGTGTTTTTACGTATTCTATATGTTTAATGAATATGAATGAAACAACAAGATACACAAAATATCTTCTATTCTTATTTTACTTATTAAATTACGTACACCGAGATACGTTTACGTTTACGCTTGGCTAATTCACCCTTTAATTTTCTTATACTCAACATGTCATTCTTGATTTGTCTTTAAATAAATGAACTTATAAAACCAATAGTTTGATATAATTTTTATTAAAAACAAAAATTATGTTTTTTTCGACCTTTAATTGTGCAATGAAAATGAAAATAATTCAAGTTCGAGGCCATACTCTATATTTATATATTAACAAACAAGTTTTCAATTAAGTTTTTGATCAATGGTGATAATCTTTAACTTCCGGCTCATATATTAGTTCTCATGTAGTGAGTAAACTAGTTTATATGAATGTTTGATGTTTCAAAACGTGTTCTGATGATGGGAAATTTGAATACAAAAAAACTCTATAGATTATTTGTTAGGACAATATCCTAATAAAGAAATATAGAGTATGGCCTCGAACTTGAATAATTTTTATTTTCATTATTTTTCCTATATTTTAGCACTTAATACGTGTCGATTGAGTGGTATTTCAAATGATTTTTTTATTTATTCGGTACACACCCTAATGTAAGTTTATCTAGGTATGTGTGATAAATTTTTATTATAGACATTGCAGACTCTCATGTGTACACGAATATAACAAAATCCTTATTTGAATACAACAAATTCTTATTTAAATAAATGTCTTAAATCAGTTTGCTTTTCAAGTAAATACAATTGGCATATTTTACAAAATGTTGAATTTTAGCTTAAGTGTGTATTTCTCTTATCATCAGAACAAGATGGTATTTGTCAAATATTGAAATGTTTAACAAAATTAGTTAAAATATTCAAATCATGTAAGTAGGATAATTTAATGTATGTATTTGTCATTTAATTTATAGTTTATACAATATTTACAAACTTTTAATTAGAAATTGTGTTTTAGGATGTTTTATTCAGATTCAGGAAATGACATATGGCTTAAGTCCGCTAACAATTATGTAGAGATTTAAAATATCAAAAATATAATAATCTAACTAACAAGAGGAGTCTCCCGATGGGCTCTTTGCGATCTAAATGTAAAATAAAATCGTAGGTTTAAACTGTGATATTAGTTTTAAAATATCTTTATTAAACATAAATTTTGTATTCCACATATCTAAAATTATTTATTTAAAAAACATTTTGTTTTGCCAGAATTTAGCAATAAAAAACTCCTGAAGAAATTGGAAATAAGCCAAAGAAACGTCGAGTGAAAAATGAAATAAATTGTTTTTTACTTTAATTTAATTGTCACACAATTCACCAACTTAGCCCAAAGGAAATACCCCAGCAAAACTTTGGTAATGGGTGCGATAAAGTAATGCATTACCTTGTACTCCTTACCTGTATCATTATTTTCCAACAAGAAGTAATGTGTTACCGAAAATTGAACACTCATGGATTACCTTGTAATGATACCTCATTACATTTTACATTACTTCAAACATAAAATAATGACTTACCGATCATCAATTACATAATGCATGAATTATAAACATAAAGTAATTATTAATATATATTTTTGAAAATCTATTTATAGACACATTACTTTGTGATTTTTTGTAAGCAATAAAATATTATACGTATCGATAGATATATTGGGTAGATTGGTAGGGGTGAATGCAATAACCCCCACTGAAATAACCCCCACTGCCGAAATGAAATAAGCCCCACCAAATTTATAAAAAAAAATTAAAGTGGGGCTTATCTCATTTTTGGTGGGCAAAGTTTCATTTTAATACGTGGGTATTATTTCATTTTATTACCCACCACATTTGGTGGGGGTTAATTCATTTTCATTGGTGGGGATTAATTCATTTTGGTGGGGTTTAATTCATTTTAATTCTAATATCAATTCTTGTTTTTTGAATTAATTCCTACTTTTACAGTACTAGTTTTATTTTGTAAAGATGATATTAGAAAGTACAAAAAAGAATACGTTATTTCAATTAAAAAAACACATTTCTTCTTATTAAAAATCCATTCGTGCCCATATCACCAGGTTCCTTAGTTGGTAAAAAACTAATAATTTGCCCTTTTACAGAATGTTGACATAAAGTTGTATCCATATTTTAGAAGGACACGGTGGGGTCCAATAACACCAGCTGAAATAAAACAAAAATGGAAATGAAGTCAAATTCACAGGTTGACTTTTTTTCCAACAAAAATGGAAATAAAACCAAGTTGGCTATATTTCCTTTAAAGAATATCGTGTTATCCAATTTAAATCAATATTCCATTTATTTAATCTCAACGTGAAAAAAAAAATTTAAAAAAAAATGTTTATTGTTTTGTGTCGCGGGCAGGAAAACTTTATTGAGCGAAGCCACCTGCCGCGTCCTACTGGAGGAAAAAACCCCTAAGAACGGCCGCAGGCCGCCACACAGAAAAACTTAAGCTTGCGAAGCCATATTTCATTATTTGCCTCGTATTGACAAAATGTGCCAACTTTGACCCCATATATCTTCTTTATTTAAAGGGTTAAGAGGTTAAGTTATATCTTAAATGAAATCAATTACATGAAGTTTTTGTAAAAGTTTTATTTCATAAAATAAAAATATAAATAATGTAAAGTGGGGGCTTATCTCATTTTCGGTGGGCAAAGTTTCATTTTAATACGTGGGTATTATTTCATTTTAATGCCCACCAAACTTGGTGGGGGCTAATTCGTTTGCATTGGTGGGGAATAATTCATTTTGGTGGGCACAAATTCGGTGGGGCTTATTTCATTTTCGGTGGGCACAAATTCAGTGGGGCGTATTTCATTTCGAAGATTTGGTAGATTTCTCGCCTAACTAATTGTTAAATACCAGAGACCCCAGGTTCGAATCCCAGCATGACCACATAATTTATTTAATAAAAAAAAAAAGTTATTTATTTAATTTAAAAAAAATATCTGCAAAAAAAATTTTTTGTGCATTTTTTTTATGAAAATCTATTTATAGACACATTACTTTTTCCCACCATGTAACCATATAAGTAACCAATTACTTTACCCCTACAAGGTAATGAGTCCAACCATTCCTTTTAGGCTCATCGTCTGTAAAATTCATCAGTGAAGTAAGGTGTAATGTAATGCGTGAAGCCCTATGGCGATACATTACTTTACCCATGATTTGGTAATGTGTGGTTTTGCTGGGACCTTACAAACAAATTATAAAAAAAATAAAATTGGTCACTAAAACAACAAAAATCTAAATGAAATTTGGTTATGTAATGCTCAATCTCATGTTTAAGGGTTAAAAGATGGGCCAAGTTAATACATTTTTGTATGGAAACATGTCAGAAGTTAATGAAATTCAGATTTTTTTGAACGCAGCTTTGATGTACTCGAGAAAACAAAAATGTTTATACCAATATTGCCTATGTAGTGTGTCATGTTTGTCATTTATTTAAAATACCCGACGAAAAAAGTTTATATATAGTCATATATAGCTTGATATATAGCTTGATATATTTATATATTATTATATATCTGGCCATATGTAACGATACATATGTTTATCTCACACTAATTTTTACGAACAATTCTAATATAGCGCTATATAACATCGTATACAACACCATATATAGATATGCCCGTATTCATAAAAGTCTGAACAACTATTAGGTTTACGATTTACTAAACTTAAGTTTTTAACATTTTCCGTAAAGCAAATAAAATGGCTTACGACTAATACAAGTTCATTAGATTTAAGTTCGTATTAATTTTTCATTAACTAAAAATAATAAGGCTTTTTTTTTGAATTTTCATTTCTTGAATCAGGTTAATATTCTTAAAAAAATATATAGAATATTTATTTCTTTTTGTAAAAAATCTTAAATTTTAAGAAATTACTAAACTAAATGTTAAGAAATTTAAAAGTGTATGAAAAACTAAAACTAAAAATTAAGATTACAAATATTAACTTCTTAAATTAAGGTATAATAACTTATTAAAAATTTTGTTTAAGAATATACAAATTTGTAAACCTATAAAATTCTCATTCGGCATATAGTTCATACAAGTGTTATAGTTTTGTCAAGTAAACGGTAAGTAATTTAAGAAATATATGAAATTTATTACTTGACTGATAAGCACTTACATTTTGAAAGTACATACCTTTTGAGAATTACCAATTAATAAATTATATTGCAAATAAAATGAAACAGACAAGCAAAAATTTTGTTGTAGTTTGTTTTAAATATACCTAGTTAATATTAGTAAATATATCTTATGAAGTTAAAATTTAAGAAAAATTAACTAGATTTTAAGATATTTTTACTAGATTTAGGCAAAATGTTTACTTAATTTTATTCAAAAATATACTAAATTTTATTAAACTTTCATAAAATTGAAGACAAAATTTACTAAATTTTAATACAAATTTACATAATTGAAGTTAATTGTATTTTCTTGTTTTTAAGAAAACTGCATACTTAATTTGAGTTAAATTTTCTTTGGAGCCAAATCATTCACGTATTTCTTAAAATTTAGTTCAAATTACTTAATAGTTGGTAAACTTTTTTTTACCAAATATTAACCAAACGATATAGTTACGATATCACCAAAGTGATATTCATAATATACACTGAGAAAAAAAAGTGCGCTTTAAAATTAAATGTGAACACTTTCAAATTTTATTTAAAGTGCCTCAGTCTATAGGTTCTTATGGGGGTCACAAAAAACAATATTTTGTAAAAGTGCTTATTTTAAGTTTTTAAAGTGTTTACTCTTAATTTAAAAGTTAAAATTTTTGTTTTTAATTTAAAATTCTTAAATTTAAAATTGTTGACTTTATTTTATAATGACAAACTTTATATTTTGAAGTAAAATATATTATTTATAAAGTAATTACTTTTAAAATTGTATTAAAAGTGAATCCATTGAATTTAAAATTTTTAAACTTTAAAAAATAAAATTAAAACGTTTATTTTCAAAGTGTTAACTTTAAAATGTAAAGTGATCAATTTGCAGAAAAGTGTTAACGTTTACATTGAAAGTGTTCACTTGATAAATCAAAGTGTCACTTTCTAATTTAAAGTGTTACTTTCTAATTGAAAGTGTTCACTTTAATATTAAAAGTTTAGTTTTGAGTAAAAAGTGTTAACTTTAATTTTAAAGTTTTCACTTTAATATATAAAGCGTCAGTTTATTATTAAAAGTGTTCACTTTGACATTTAAAGTGTACATTTTGTATTAAAAGTGTTAACTTTTAAACACTTTACAACGCAACGTAAAAATTTTTATTTTCAAAGTGTTTAAGTTTATTTTAAAAGTTCGACTTTAAATTGTACCGTTAGCGGCATTTGTGTGATTTCGTTATAGTAAAGTGAATTTATAAGTGTGAAAAAGATACAAGAATGACCAGTCAGGGTAAAATTATACAATAAAGTGACTTGCTGCGAATTCTTGGCAACGATATCTAAATTAATGAGCAGGGTGATTTAACGTACACGTGTGTTGAGGAAGATACGGATCTCCTTAATCTGCTAAAGGAGTTTGATCTGGAAACACTTTTTCTTGACCTAAAAAGTAAGTAAAAATTCTTAGGCAATATTAACACCTATGCAATATTATTAATATTCCTTAGATGCTGGAATAACGTTTCGAAGCTTATAATTTTTGGCAAAAGAAGACATTGCGGAAGCAGTAAGAAATATATATTACGCACGTACATAGATACAATTCCCATTTCCATATTACTACGTTTATAATTTGGCAAGCTTATTTTTTCAGTTTGGAATAGAAGACGAAACGTTGAGCCAGACTTCGAAGGTTGTTGGTTGGCTAGAACAACGATTCACCTTGTTCTTCAAATAATTCAATAAGAAACGCATTTGGATCACAGGTAAGAAAATACAGTAAAAAGTTTTGTATTGAATTTAATGATACACTGCATTGCAGCCCCTTTCAACATTTTTAAAGAATAACTCAGCCGGAAAACAACATATTCAATATTATGAGGAAAGTGCATGTTTTACGAAGTTTTTAAATTCTTATTTTATTTAATGAGTTTATTAATGGGTTATAAATAAGTTATTTCATAAATATAAAATAAATTTAAATTTAAATATGTTTGAATAAAAAAAATGTGAATTAAAAACAATTAAAATAATCTGTTTCCTTTAAAGTTTATAGTGAACATTTTTAAATTGCATTTGAAAGTGTTTACTCTTAAAATAAAAGCTAACGCTTTTAATTTGAGATTGAATGTGTTAACTTTTAATTTAAATACAAACATTTTTAAATTGGGTTAAAAGTGTGAACTTTAAAATCAAAAGTGTTTAAATTGTATTCGAGAATGCGCATATTAAAATGTAAAGTTTTCACTTTAATATTCAAAGTGCTAACATTAATAATTTACATTTTAAAGTGTAAACTTTAAAATTAAATATTTTTCAATACGGCTGGTTTTCATAAATGAAAATTTTTAATTTTAAAGTCCCTTGTACTGGATTTAAAGTGAGTTTAAAGTGTTTCTTTTCTGAGTGTAGTTATTTCATGAAAATATGGCTATCGAAATATAACAATACTGAAATCGATGATCATGATCTTTTATAAAAATAATAACATTTCCTACAAATGATAAAAGACTAAAAACACTAAATATTTCACTATAATGTGATTTTAGTTGTTTTTATATTAAAAATAATTTGCGTAACAATTTTGCAATAAGTATTTTCGGAAATATCGGGGAAAATAAAAATATGATTATAAATACGAAAAAAAATGCAAATTTTCTTAAAATTTTCTCAAACAAACAGCGTCTAAAAATTCAGCATTAACCCATAGACTTGATTGAAGATGAATTTATGTTTTTAGGCCAATATTCTCTTCCATTCCGCTAAAAGATATTGCTAACTGAAATTGTAGACATATATTATATTAATTCTCAGCAAAACATAACTTGGATTTCGTAAGCATACATTTGTATGCTTCCAAAATAGCACTTCACTGCCTTGCATACAATAAAGCAATTACGGAAGGCATTATGTTGTGCTTCCCAAAATGACTTCTTTAAAGCAGCGATTAATGCTTACGACGAAACAATAAAGAATTCATAGTATGAATCATTAATGTTGTCAACATACAAAAAAAAAGCGCTTCTTATTGCCTAAGAAGGCATGAATTTATTTCTTCTAAGAGCTAACGAAAGAAGAGCTTTTCAACTGCTTAAAAGAGACATACCAAGTGGGACATCGCGAACAAAAATCATGACTTCTGGATTTGATTTGAAAGCGCTTCGTAATTAAATAATGACTTCCTGAAAGCGCTTCTGGGTAAGCACAATTTTTTGCTGGGCATATAAAGTATCACATATAACTAAACATTACATCTCATCTGATCCGAAAAATGGCATACCTATGATCCCATTGTATATCAAGTGATCGAATCTCATGTGGTTTTTTCTTAAACTGTTTTGTTCAACCACTTTCATTTTGAATTTTTTCACTTTTGAATATTTACAATAATGATAATTTGATTGACATGCATTTTTAAAAATAAACATGCCTAATTATTTGAATTTTGTCCATTTACTTAGTTGACATAGGTTATATCGTACTCATTTTGTATGAAATTGTATTTTAGAGAACAGCAAAAGCGTAAAAAGTGAACTATATCGCTAAATGGACTATAAGCGATGTGAGTATAACCGAAAAGTACTTTAATATGATTTTGGAATTTGTCAAAATTCTGGGCTCAGTAAATCTTTTAGAGGGTCCAGTTAAAATAATTTTTTTTGTTAAAGAAAAATATGAAAATTTCCTAGCTTTTGAAATATTTTATGTTTTTTAATATTCTTTTATTAGAATAATTTTTATGTGTACAATTTATAAACTCATATACTGAAGGTCATAAATTGATAGCCTTTAACTAAAATTTTTTTAACAATCTAAGATAATGATGATAAATGACTTCATTATGTTGCAGATGTCGTTCATAGCGTTTAAATTAAATTGTACAAACATGTTAGTTAAGAGGTTTAACTAAAGAATATTAATATGTTAAATCATAGATTTTTAAAAATTCTTATAATTTGAGATGATTTGTAAAAACGAAATTATGATTCTGCAAAAATATCTCAAATTTTCAGATACTTTCCTGTAAGAAAAAATTTTAGATTTTTAATAATTTTATATTTCTGCAACCGAAATAATCTCGAACTATATAAAAATTGCTCAGGTTCTCAGTTTCTAGGATTTCACATATTCCGATTTTCAAAAATATTCTTTATATTGTAAAAAGTTCCCAAATTTAACAGAAATGATTTCACGACGTTTTATTGTGAACAAAGAACGGAGATTGAAAGCTCGTTATAAATTGCAAATGAAAGGAAACTTATATTTTTAAAAACATTAGAAACTAGCAGATGGTCACTTTAATCATATAAAGGGTCCGCCATCTAACGTTTTTTTTTTTCAACTAATGCTTATTTCGTGAATGGTATCACTTAGCTCATGTCTGATTTGACAGATAATTAGTTTTATCCTTCCACTGAACGAATATGTTCGGTATGTTCGTTATCTTATGAAAAAAGTGAAAGAAACTGGCATCCTCATCGATAAACCAAAGCGTGAAAAGCCAAAAACAGTGCGTACACCCGAGAATATTGCTGTTGTGGCAGAAAGTGTGCGTGAAGCGCCATCTACATCAATTCACCGTCGTTCTCAACAATTGAACATTTCGGAGACATCATTGAGACGAATTTTGCATAAAGACCTTGGATATGACGACATACAAAGTCCAATTGGTTCAGGAGTTCAAAAAAAAAAAGTTATTTGGCGGACCCTTTACAAACATTCTGAAAAACTAATTTTGATATTACATTTTTCTCCCTAATAAAGCTAATAATCCCTTTAGAGTTGATTTAATATACATAAAAATACATTATGTTGATTGACTGTTGTACACTTTGTGACCACTTAAGCGTATGATTATTATATATTTCAGTATTATAAAATATTACTTATACGTCACCCATTACTGAATTCATATAAATTTATATACAGATAAAAGTTTTTTTTGAAACTTAAAGTAAATTTGAAATATATTCAAGAGATTTAATTTGTCAACAGACATTTGGTATCATTATCTTAAGTCTACAACAAAGACAAATGTTAAACAATGCAATAAAGATTAACTAAAAAAATTGTTTGCACATCATATAAATAAAATATATAAAACACTTTCAAACATAAAACAGAGATTTTACTTTAATCGTTGATAAGATAATGACAAGAGGATTTAGGAATAAAAAACACATAAGTCCTTTTTTAGGGACTCTATTATGTCTGAAGGCAATTAATGTGTAAGAAAACAAAGAATAACAAAGTTCATTAAGCTGGTACTAGCAAAATTTTCAATATTTAAAAAAAAAATTATTAAAAATTTAAACAGAAATGTTTAAAATAAATTCAATAATAGAGCAATTCCATATGAAAGCGATCACCTTTTGGACGACCCCTCTCCGATTTTAAAATAAATAGTCTCAATCGATTGCCCAGCAAAAAATAATGTACCTACATATTTTTTTTTTTTTTATAGTGACTGGTTTAGTGGTGGTGTGCACCACTATCATGGGACATAATAAGGGACCTCATTGAAAGTTGTTTTAAAAAAAAACTACTAAAGCGATCGCAACGAGTGATAGCTCGTTGGAAAGGTATTGAATCAGGCTTTAATTGAAAATTTAAAGCGATCGCAACGAGTGATAGCTCGTTGGAAATGTATTGAATCAGACTTTAATTGAAAATTTAAGCCTGATTCAATACCTTTCCAACGAGCTATTACTCGTTGCGATCGCTTTAGTAGTTTTTTTTAAAACAACTTTCAATGAGGTCCCTTATGAAGAATTCTTCAATTTTGTCACATGACAGTGGTGCACACCACCACTAAACCAGTCACTATAAAAAAAAAAAAATATGTAGATACTTTATTTTTTGCTGGGCAATCGATTGAGACTATTTATTTTAAAATCGGAGAGGGGTCGTCCAAAAATTTGCCAATTTTGATCGTTTTCATATGGAATTGCTCAATATTAACAACACTTTATTGGATTTGAATCATTCCATATTAAACCGAAAGAGTTTTTGAATCACGATTTTTGTTTGCTTTGAAATTTGGCTGACGAATTCTTATTTCCAAAATATTTGACACGTATTTTTGAAAAAAAAAAAAATAACACGTAATTTCAAACCAGATTTCCCATACGAATTCATAAACCTGCATTTACATTTACCATCCAAATCCGTTTTAAACTAGATTTTGATCATATGGTTGTGTATAAAATGATACGCAAACTAAATTTCGAAAACTAGTTTAAACCAAATTTCTAGGTAATGTAAAAGCAGGTTTTTTAGTTAAAACATTAAGAGCTAGTTTTTGGGATGTAGTTCAACCTTGTTTATAGTTTTAACGAAGTTTAAACTTAAAATGCTGTTTTTGAGATCAAGTTTATTATATTTTAATTGTAGTTTAACCGGCCAGCGTTGGCCGTTTAAACTAAGTTTTGAGTTGTCAAATCATAACAGCTGTGAATGAAAATTATACATAAATAAAGCAGCTGTTAACTAAAAGTCCAAAAAAAAAACAATATATACGAAATTTTTGAAAATGTGTTTTTATTTATATAATGATTTGGAGTTTTATCAGCGCTTCCGCTCGTCCAAACCATCGGCTTATATTTTTACATTTATTTTAGAGTCCATTTTATATTTAATTACAACCAATATTAAACAAAAGAAATATTTAATAGTTGGGCACAAAATAAACAAACATTTTTTTTCTATGCGCGTTGTTTTGTTTGTTTTTCATTTTGACATTCGCAAGTGCTACCATATTTCTTTTGAAAATGGCATTACTCTTTTTGGTGTAAAATATGGTAATCTTATTTAATTTGAGATTTTTTAAACCATCACTGAAAAACAGCATGGAGGTTTAAAAGCAGTTTATATCTTATTTAAGTTTAACTAAACAGCTGTAAAACTAAGTTTGATCGTCCTCCCAAAAACTGGCTCTAAAACACTGTGTTTTCCCCTATTTAGGGAGGGAAAAATGTAATCAAATGAATAAAATATATTTAATTTAAGAAAACTAAAAAATAGGAGTGTTAAACCAAATAAAATGGCAGTTTATATGAAAAGCAAAATTAATTTTAGCGTCCATTTTTATATTTTTTCATCAAAATTAATATTGATTCTTTCATAATGGCTGCATATTTTGTATCGTATTCCGCCAGTAAGTTTATAACTTTCAATTAAAGTTATTTTTTTTTTTGTTTACAAAATGTTGTCGAAATGCAAACACGGGTAATTTGTATCTCGATATAACTTAATTTTATACTAGATTTCGTGGAAGTGTAAATTCAATTTTAGTTAGTTTCGATCTCATATATTAGTTCTCATTTAGTGGGATAACTAGGTTATATGAATGTTTGATGTTTTGCATGGAATTGTTACTTCTTTAATTAATTACTTTTATTTAGAATCGTTTTTTAAATTCAGCCATTTTTCATTTCAAGTGTTTTGCCAACATTGCTACTGGTCAATTTGAGCAATTTAAGCTAAAAGTTTCAAATCTAGTACTTTGTTCAACTTTTTTTCGTGTTTGGGGATTTCTTGGGGATATTTCTGATTTGTTTGGAAAAACGAAAAAAGTATCTGGCAAGCAAGGTTGCCAACTCTACGACTCAAATAATAGCTAGAATTAAAAATTAAAATCGCAATGCCAAAAAATAGCATTACCATTTTAATGCCAATGAATTTGTTTTTAAATTGGCATTGATTATACCAATGGTAATGAAATGGCACCAATGCCTAAAGAAGCAATTGTAATTGTTTATAAAAAGTGTTTTGTTTTGTAAAAAAATAAAAAAAATTTTAATTAAGTCCTAACTTTAAATGTATTTGTTTTTTTCAAGTTTTATCAGGTATACATTATTCAGTATTGTTTGGTAACTACCCTATGGGGAATGAGGAGTCAATTGACCTAAAAGTGACTGGTTAAAGAATGACTTATCACAGGACTGGTAAAATTACCAATCCTGTGACTGGTAAAGGGAGGACATACCACTTAACCAGAATGCTTATTAACAAGAAAAAGCCAGTTGGCCAGAATTTTACCCATTATAAGCTGTTTAGTTTTCGATTATTTTTTAAACTAAAAATTATTAATTTTGTGTTTTTTATTTTTTTATGTTTTTTTTTTGGGTTAAAATAATTTATATATATTATTTTTTACTAATATATGCACTCAGGGAACTTCTGCTGTAAAAATATGTAGTTGTTTGGATTGTAATATAGTTTCTTTATTTTTAATGTAAATGTCAGTCATTAAATTTAAATTGTTTACTAACCTTTTAGTTCATTTAAAAAAACTACCCACATTAAATGACTGTTTTATGATTTTACATTATTTTTAAAGTTGTTTTTTGTTATTTAAAAAAAATAAATAAAAATTAATGTTTGTTTATTTTTTACTACCATGTGGTTAATTTTTATTACAAATGTTTGTCATTTTTTGAACATTAAAAAACAAATGGCAATGTTAGTTGAATTTACTGTATTGTAAGTCGTCCTTTCTTTAAGTGAAATTTCATTTGTTTTCAACTACATTCGCAGTGGTCTTTACCTACATAGTATTCTAAGTGTAATTGATAAAACTATTCACATTAAAAATATAAGCCAAATCAGAAATATTTTATGCAAAAATTATATCCCTACTAAAACCATCTCTAATTTAATTGCACATCCCTAACTTAATTTAGTTGAAAAACCACCGAAAATTTATAAATCTATGACTTATATTCCAGGGTATTCTGAAAGGATAATAAATTCAAATATTTACGACAGAGAAAAATATCAATTGACATTAAGCGTTCCTTTAACAGCATTAGCGTTCCTTTAAAAGATAGCATCATTGAGACAACCATTGATGTAAGTAGTTGATATATTTTATGATTTTCAGCAAAATAAATTAACTAAAGTAAAACTTTTCTACAAATTTTTTGAGTTTTTTTCAGTCTACTAATATTCAGCACAAGTTTTATTAATGTTTTTTAATTTCTAATAAACTAAGTTTTAGCAAAACTTTTGCTGAATCTACTAATTTTGTTGCTGATTTTCAGCAAAAGATTTTGCTGACATTAGCAATTTTTTGTTGACTTTACCACCTTTTTTTTTTTGAGTGTAACCTTTATCACAGAAAATTGCCCTTGCTGCCCACTGTGCATTGACTGGACATAGACCAGACTTTGAAAATGTAAACGACGTATTAGTGAGCGCAAACAACTACAGAAAGAGATATACTCTTGAGATAATACACATTGTAGGTGTATCTAATGAAAAAAGACCTAAGGCTCCATTAGTCTTTGCGTTCCATGACGTTTCTGTACGGTACCGTTCCGGATAGCTATTGCAGCTGCTGCGGGGCTAAAGGAGTATAGTAATTGTTTTACTATTTGCAAATATAGTACACACAGAAAAAAATTTAGCTATTTGTTCAAGTAAACGAGTTACTCGATTTTGAGGTTTTTAACTTACTCGATTAATCGAGTAAGATTTTAAAATTACTCGAGTAACTCGAATAATTTGAATAATTTTATTTCTTTAGTTTTTTCTTAAAAATACACAATAAAAAACATTCACAGCAAAACACATAAATACAAAATCAGGAGCTCCGAAATGTATTTTATCAAAATTTGAAATATACGTTTGTTTAAAATATTTTTTATTTTATTGAATATTTCGATATTTAAAAGTTTCCTTTTGGTGTAAACTTGTTGTTATAGTTTCCACCCTTAATTTGAGTATCGAAACTATAACAACAATTTTACACTAAAATGTCATATTTCCAGAAAATAAGCGAAACCTTTAAATATCTAAATATTCAATAAAAAATTGCAACAATCGCAAAACTATTATATAGCGCTAATTTTTTTTTTTTTTGAAGATTTGAATTCCAGTTAATTCATAATTTGTTTGTATGTAATTGTTCAAGGATATTTTAAAAATATCTTAATATTTTAGGCATTGGTCTAGGTGCCGGATGTTTTTTCTTCAAAATGAAAAATAAAACTCGATTTTTAGCAGTACTGTGTTGTCTTAAAAAAGATATAGCCCTATTAAACGACTATAATATGTAAATTAAAACGGTAACTGGTACGTTGCTTATATTTAATAAAAAAATATTTTTTTAAAAAAATACGAAAAAATTTAAGCTTTTTTGTAATATATAAGCTGAAATAGAACATATTTTGATTAACTCTAATAACTCGATTAATCGACCAAAACTGTTCGAGTTATTCGTTACCCGAAATTGTCCGTTTTAATTTACTCGAACAATTGTTTGATTAAAATTCATTGATTAATCGAGTAACGGTTAACCGATTGAATACCCTACTATTTGCCAACTAAAATTCGGCTAATACGACTCAAATTCGGTTATTACGAATTTAAGTCGGTTGGTACAACTCAATATTAGTTTTCACAACAAAGTTCGGTTAATTGGAACATCCAAAATATTGAGAAATCTAATAGAAATATCTGTGTACTAAATGAATTTATAAGTTGTTACCATCAAAATGCACTTTTAAATTCGGTTGGCACTTTATTTCTCTGTGTGTAGTAATTTCATTTAATAATGTTTAACAAAAAATCTTTTTCTATATTATTTTGTACAATTTAACTTATAAAAAAAAAAAAAGTTCACTTAACGTAGTATAGAAAATTCTGTTTTTAACAGGTTCGTTCGGCACGCAACGTCGCATTACAGACAAACTAAGCACACACACTCATTTGTTTACATCAAAAACAAATCAGCTGATTTGCCACGGAACGTAACGTACAAACTAGTTCAGCCTTTAATTACAAAATTGATACGGACACGTGTGATCAAATCTACAGGCACTCGATAGACAAGGATAAAGTAAAATATAAACAATTAATAAAAAGTTTTTAAACAGTGAACAACGTAATTGTTCTTGTTGTGTTATTTATTATTCAAAAGTAATAATTACTTATTTAAAATTATATTTTCTATTTGTAAAAGAAATAAAAATAAATTAATTTTTTGTGATAATTAATTTATTAATGTTAAATGTATTTTTATATTTTTAATAGATTTCTTGAAAATAACCAGCGAACATCACATTTGAACGAATCTTTGGTACACACTTTAAAAATGGGGGAAAAAAGTTATTCTCGTTTTTGCTATGAGGATTGTAATAGCTTTCATTCTTTTTTCAAGTAAACTTGTACTTTTTTGTGGCCAAATTTGTTAAATTGTTTAAAGTATTGTGTAGCAAATATGCTCAGAAAATATGGGCGAAACCATTTTTGGACATTTTTAGATATGTTCTATTTTATTTGTTAAAATTACCTAAATATAGGGTGTCTGAAAAATGGCAACTACCGAAAAAGTAGGGCATCTAGTGAACATTTTGTTACTTCTTCTATTAAAAAAATAACATACCTTTAAAAAATATACCAAAAAAATAATGATTAAATGGCAATGTTGCTGACACTTCAATTCTAAAGTGTATATGTTTTTTTCAAGATCACCTTTTTTTTTGCTTTCTAAAAAATTGTCGACTTTGAGCAGCTCCACCACCTAACAATTGTTATCCAATTAAGGAAAACCTTTTTGAATTGTGATCAGTAAGAAGCTCTTTATACGATGTATTCACGCACTTCAAAAAATGTTGTCATAAAATTTTGTACTTTTACCACGGGTTTCGGGAAAAGGTGCCACAGTGCGACGTAGGTCGAAATATTGAAGAGGAGAATAAAAAAATAATAAGAATTTAAACACTCGTTTTTAATATTATTAAATGACCTTAAGCCGAATTAATAAAAATTAATTTAAAAAAAAAAATAGAACCCATCGCCATTCCACTCTGAAAATTTCAGTGTTTATTTAGTATATCGTTAGCTGAAATGCAAAACCACGTAACTAACAAAAAACACAAAATCGGTTTTTTGATTGTTATGATGCATATCAACGAGGTCCATGTCTTCTCCAATTTTTACTTTCATATAATAAAAATTAGACATATCACTAGCGAAAATCGAAAGCACGTAACTACAAGTGCAAGTACTATATAAACCAAAAGCACGTAATTACATACTTGTTGCTTGAAAATAGTATCTAACACATAATTATTTCTATTCAATTTCATTAATTCATAGTAGGTTTTGAAATTTTTATATTGCACTAGCGGATATTGCTACTACGCTCCCCTCCACTCCACTCGTAGACCTATTTTCTCATAACTATAGTGATTATACTTTGGAATGTTGACTTTGTTGATTATAATAAATTATTATCACGTTTACTTTTAAGATCCCACAGTAGGGTGGGGCGATTAGAATGGAAGGAAAAAAATCTTAATAGGAGCTTCGCGTTTCTGATTCTTGGGATTGTACTGAGCAAAAAAGTCCACTAGGCTACGTCTACGGTGAAAATCGAGCTTCCAGATTTTGACTTTACGGCAAAAAAGCCCTATTTTGAAATTAAAAATTAACCCCTTAAACCCCACCCACAAGCATTACTAATGCATTAATCTGCTAGAGAATCTTCCAAAGAAGAGATTGATACCATAATCTTGGATAAGCTCCTCCTAATTCCTGAGATATGTCCATCCTACACATTGTTACTTTCACAAAATACGGCTAAAAAGTCAAAATCTGGGATCTCGAGACGTATGGTCTAGTGGACTTTTTTGTTCAGTACAATCCAAAGAATCAGAAACTCGAAGCGCACATTAAGATGTTCAAATCGCCCCACGCTATGACACAGTCAATATGATTCGTGTATTAGCGTATGATCACTCTGGAGTAATTTATTTTAAAGTAGATGCAACAGATGCGTATAAGGAATTTCCGCAAAGAATTGGAAACAAATTAAAAGCGTTTGATCCTTTGAAGTTGCATTTAAAAAGAATAACAATTTCAAGCAAAAAATGGCAACATCTTCAGGACCTTAAACCATTTCTTCCACCCGATTGTCAATCTTATTATGATGAAATTCCATATGACAAGTACTTAAGGTTTTATTTTTTCTTTTATTTGTATTGAAGTTATTGTTGTGAATTATCTTTTGATTTTGTAGATCATTTTTTTTTCCATATTTTGCAAAAAAAAATAATAAATATATAAATATATACAGCGATATATTAAATAACAACAGAACAACTTCTTTTATTCTACATTTTACGAATGAAAAACAAACTTTTCTTTGAAACTTAAAAAAAAATTTCATTGTAGTTGCGAGTTTTTGTTGAAGAAAATACAAGTTCAAAAGCACGTTACTAACGTAACTCTTTGAAACAAGAACAATTTATAATTTTTTTCCAGAAATCAATTAATCGATCCATATATGGTGGGGTTTTGAAATTACTTGGGTTTGGTTATGTTCGAGTAAATGAGTAACTCGATTTTGAGGTTTTTAACTTACTCGATTAATCGAGTAAGATTTCAAAATAACTCGAGGAACTCAAATAATTTAAATAATGTTATTTCACTAATTTTTCCTTAATCAATAAAACACAAAAAAAAAAAAAATCACGAGTTGCGAAATGTACTTTATCAAAATTAAAAATTTATATTTTAGATTAGACTAGAGTGGCACTATGCACCGCGACCAGAAGTTGGTATTTTGTGTATTTACATAATCCGAGCTGTAACATGAATTAACTATATTTTGAATCTTACAAAAAAAATTTTGCACAATATAATAGTTTTGCGATTGTTGCGATTTTTTATTTTTTATTAAATAATTCGAAAATAGTTTAGAAAATAAATAATAGTTTAGGAAATCGGACCTTTTGGAGTAACATTTTTTTTATAGTTTCGACCCTTCATTTGTGTCTAATAATGTCTTTAGTTGTTCAAGGATATTTTAAAATATCTTAAAAATGTGCTATTTTAGTTTTTTCTTCATTATGAAAAATAAAAATAGTTTTTTTTTCCAGTACAGTATTGCGCATATTGTGGTGCCACGTGAAAAAGTTATAGCCCTATTGAACAACTATAATATGTAAATTAAAATGGTAACTGGTAAATTGCTTTATATTTTATAAAGAAAAAATCTTTTTAAAAAATACGAAACAATTAAAATTTTTTTTTTCTGTAATATCCCAGCAAAAAATTTCCGAAAAGGTAAGCGGGTTTGTAATCAAGCATTTTGGGCAGAACGCATTCCTTACTAGAATACCTACTCGATTCTTTTAACAGGGCGTGAGACTAAAATAATTGATTCTTTAGAAGTGATTATTTTTTTTACCGAAGAACCATTTACTTTATATTTTTAAGAACTACATACATTTTTTAATAAGGAAATAGTTCCATTGTAAAACTACAACGTACTTACACAAAAAAAATAAGTAAATAGTTCCCTAGAAAAAATAAGAAGTACTTATATTTAAAAAAAGAAGTAGTTCCATAAGTAAATTCAACTTTTACTCACACGTGATTCTCCTAGGCCACTCAAATATAACGATCAAAACTCATACGGAAATAAAATCCTAAAAGTGAAACATCGAATTGTTATGATAACATGGGTTTGTCATAATTTTGGAGCTATAAACCACGAAAATATAAATTTTTCAAAAAAATAAGAACGATTCAAAATTGAAAAACAAAAATATGACTGACGCACAATCACCCTCGAATTTTTTTTTACACTCACTCACGATAACGTCAGTAATTTCAACTTCCACTCACAATTTTCTGCTCACGTGCGCTTCCCTAATTTATACCTAACCACAGTTTAACAAAATTAAGGCAACATGCAATTTATGTTTTTAGTATTATTTTCCTAGCAAATAAAAATTTGTTTGAAAAAATATATGAGATAAATTCTTTAAAATTGTATAACTTCTTTTTTCAAAATTAGGAACTACTTCCAATAACGTCCTTTTATTAAGAAAAAGTATATGATTACTTCTTGAGTACAAAAAGTTACACATATAAGTTAATAACATTGTTATTTTCTTTTAAGTAAATAATTACTTTGTTACTGAGTTCATGCATTCTGGTTTAAATTTAAAGAATTGATTACAATACTACTTGCTTTTTTGACTCTATCGTTGGAATGAGTTTGGTATTGCAGTTACTAAATTTGGCAATGAGATATGTAAGCAAGTGTGGGCATCACCTTCTTTTTGGAATGTGTAATTTTTTCCTGGGATAATTCCGAAATAGAACATATTTTGATTTACCCGATTAATCGACCAAAATTGTTCGAGTTATTTGTTACTCGAAAGTGGCCATTTTAATTTACTCGAACAATTGCTTGAATAAAATTTATCGATTAGTCGAGTAACGGTTAACCGATTAAATACCCTAATATATTCGGCTATTTTTTGATTACCAAAATTGCATTTTTTTTTTCAATATATAACATTTTTTGTTTCTCCTGTAAAATAGTAAAAATGTTAGTTACGTGGTTTTACATTTCAGCTGACGATATGTGTGTGTAAACTGTAATAAATTATCTTTATTTTTAGTTGGGGTCAAGAAAGGGGTAAAAAAAAATACACACAAAAGCTAAAAACTAAAAAAAAAATCTTTCAAAATATCACAACATAAATATTAAAATAAGCCAACCACTAAAATATGCCATCAACCATTAAAATTGGCCTACAGGTTTTTAAAATACATCAATTTAAATATTAATATGTCGGAACATTTTTCATGTGTTTATAAGTTTTTAAACACAAATATCTCATTTAAATTTTTGTTAACCCTCCATCCCATAGTGCGGAGGGTATATTCACTTTGTCAAATATTTGTAATTCTTTTAAAAAAAATCTGGGACCTCAGAAACTATATATATTCTTGATCAGCATGAATAGAGAAGTCGATATAGCCATGTCCGTCTGTCCGTATGTCCGTATGTCCGTCTGTCTGTTGATATACAAAATACTCCGCCAATACAGAACAGGTGTTGCTAATTTTCCGTCAAATTGTTTGTTGATATCATGACCAGTTTTTTAGTGAAATTGATCAAAATCGGTTAACACGTTTAAAAGTTATGAGTGAAAATATGGGAAGACCTCTAAAAATTTTGAAGCAAATTTTAAATTATTCTATTTATTTCATCATACATACGTACATTCAATGCTTAGAGGCAATTTACACGAAGAAATTAATTGCAGGCAATTTTTTAATTCTCTTTTAGAGTTGCTTCTAAAAATCATGAACATTTACACGAGGAGTTTTTGCATGCAATTTTTTTGACGTTTATTTTGCCAATCTTCTTTAATAGTTCATTCGTTGAAATTTAATTTAAATTTAATTTTAATTTAAAATATTGAATAAAGAATTGGAACGTTTTACCCGGTCCAAATAAACAGGATCTTTGACATTATAAAGATTCTCATTTTCCTGGTACTTTATAAGTAAAAGTTCCACTAGTTCTTTATTCCACATTATTTATTTTTTATTTTACGAAATATTTTCGATACACAACACTTTAGAAGCCGAATACGAATAAAACAAATTAACAAGAATACGAACAATAGCAAAAAGAAATTTAAAAAAATATTTTGAAAAACGAAAACCGTGCAATTTTTGCTACCCCGTTTGCCTACAAACAATTATTGCACGCAACATTGCATGCAAAAATTGCCTCGTGTAAATTGCCTCTTATACACAAGACTATACGCAATCAGGGATGGCTGGCAATATCGCTAAAATACCGTTTGGATTCTAACACCTTTCAACTGACCGTTACCGATATTATTGAAATACCGTTATCCGTAAAATACAGTTACCGATCTAAATTAAATACCTTAAAATACCGTTACCGAAATAATCTAACAAGATCTGAACAAAAAAACTTCTGTAAATAGATATATTTTCCCAACGTATGATCATAAACTAGCCAGTCATTAAAACCCGGGCGAAATGTGGCTAAAAATTGTGGTGCGCATTAACATTACCTGAATAACTAAAATAACGTTACCCTTAAAATGCCGTTACCCAAATAACTGAAAAAATCTTTTTCCCTAAAATAACGTTACCGCTAAAATACCGTTAGCGAAATAAATAAAATACCGTTAACGCTAAAAGTCCGTTACCGAAATAACTGAAGTATAGTTACCCCTAAAATACCGTTACCGATATAAAAGAAAATAGCGTTATCCTTACCAATAACCACATAGAATTGGTTACCATCCATGGTCATAATCAACACGTACAAAAACAAAAAAAAACCCACAAAATATTGTTGTTGTTTTTTTTTTGTTTTGTTTTGTAATACAGGGTGGCTGATAAATACCACTACAAAACAAAAACATAATAACTTTTTTTCTGAGTTTATTAATCGGTTCATTGGTTTCATTGATTCGTCTTTCAATTTAAGGAAAATGAACGAATGGGGTAATGAAACTAACATTTTGATTGTGCGCCACTACAATGCACAATCAAAATTAGGCGGCACTCCTCTAGAGTTTCGACAAGGAATATTTTTGCTCAAATATGTATCACAATACAGTCAATACGGATAGTTCTGCTTAAGAATTTTCATTTCTTTCCTTTAAAAAATCAAATAACAAGCGAATTGAACGCAGTAGAATTGCCCCCAGCGCTTGAAATGCTCTCTGTAATTTGCACGGAAATTTCGCTTGCATTTGACGTCATCGGTCGTGGAAGTCATTTTAATTACATTGTTTTTTAAAAGCCTATTAAAAATACTTAATAAAAATGTATTGCTTTTCAAATGAAAAAATAAAAAAATATTTATATGCATTGAAAAAAAAGTTATTTGATTTTCTTAATGTATATTCACCATATTTCATTTTGGGAAAATTTCTTAGGGTTCTTATTCTAGGAGTCGTAAACGAGAATTGCACAAGCAACGAAGCTGAAAAACAATAATTTGAAATACCAGCTTCTTTAATGTTTTGTGCCTCGAAAACACCCTAAACAACACTCGAAAGATTTTCTTTTATAATTTTTGACAAACTTAATTTTATCACCGTTCTACTTATGTGATGTATAGTATAAACACATGTGTTGTAATGTAAACGGGTATTTAATAAGTATTTCATTATGTATGTCTCCTCAAGCGTATTTTTGTTCACTTAAATTTATCTAAAATTCTGATTATTCGAAACTGTTTCGATGCGTTTGTATTCATTGCATCTCTTGTAGCGATCCAAAAATATATTTTAATAATCCTTATTACTTTCATTATTATATAGGCAAAGAGACGATTCTTTTATACAAAACAACAGGTGAATTTTACAACAGTTTGTTTAACATCATAAGGATACTTTAAAAATATATATATTTTTCACGACACGTTCTTCTTTAGGTAATCAGAATAACCATTTCACCTTTGAAGACCCACTGTTATAAGCATGCACAATTTCAGATTCATTTTAGTAAACTTTAATTAAACTTTTTTTTCTTCTGACACATCCCAAATACATTAATCCCAAATACATTAATCAAATCAGTCAGAACTTATTTTACTTATAAAAACAACATTATTTTTGTTAGTTTTACAAATAATATAGATATTTATATTGTTTGCACTTTCTCTGGGTAATGCAAACACCGAGATGGAGGGTGTCCAAAAATTCGGCACAGCCGAATTTAATCTTTTTTATACCAAATTCGGCACATCGGACTTTAATGCTTCCACTTGTTTTTTAATTATTTTTCCAAAAATACGTGTAAAATATTTCTGAAAGAACAGTACGTCTGCCAAATTTCAAAGCAACCACAAATGGTTTGACATGGAATGACTCTTGTACAGAATATAAATAATATGTAAACCACTTTCTACCACTACATGTTTCAAACATAAAATAGAGATTTTATTTTTATCGTTGATAAAGATAATGGCAACAGGATTTACGAATAAAACAAACATAAGTCCTCTTAAACACTATTATGTCTGAAGACAATTAATGTTTAACAAAGCGAAAAGTAGCAAAGTTCATTAAACTTGCTGTAGAAAAATCTCCAATATTTAAAATAAATTGGTTAAGAACTAAAATAAAAATTCAATAGTATTATTAACACTTTATTGTATTTATTAAATCAATAAAAATGTAGATTTCATTGTTTAGCAATATTTCAATTCTTTGTTGTCCTTCAATCATTCAATTCAATCCAATCCATCATCCAAAAAAATGTAATAGAAATAAATAAAACTTTGTTATGTGTGTGTGTGTGTGTGTGTGTGTGTGTGTGTGTGTGTGTGTGTGTGTATAAATCATACTAACCTAAATCCTAACTGCAGATGAGACATGATTTGCATACATTTGTATTTCCTTTTGTTTAACTTGATTTTATTTCCTTCTACATCCTTTACCAAAAAAAAAAAAAACACAGATTTCCATTTACTACTACAAAGTAGTTATTTCTATGTAGTGCGGTGTGTTCTACAATACAAAGACAATACACAGGCAGGCAAGTTAGTTTATTGCAGTTACAATGGCTAACTAAAGTAAATTTGTTCGAATTTGTTTAGGTTTCTTTTCTTTCCTTTTTTTTGGAAAATTTATGGGTTTTAGTTCTTATTGCATCTATTTAAATCACTTGCTTCAGGTTGATGTATTGAGTTTATAAATTTTTCATAGTCAATACACAGGTAGAATTTGCCAACCGTATAAAAACAAATAGTACTGGCAAACCACTGCCGTTTTCGTAGAACCCATCGTGCTAAAAATTACAAATGGTACAACTAATATTGTACTAAAAATGGACTATTTTACTGGCAAAGCATGTGTTTTGCCAGCACCACCCGCAAAATTTTTACCAATATGACAACCAATTAGAAATAAAGGGTCCACCATCTAACGTTTTTTTTTCAACTAGTGCTTATTTCGTGAATGGTAACACTTAGCTCATATCTGATTTGACAGATAATTAGTTTTATCCTTCCGCTGAACGAATATGGTTGTGTATACGCTTGAACAACGCTGTGAAATATTGCGACATTACTTTGAAAATCATGGTAATGTTGCAGAATGTGTGCAAAAATTGCCATTTTTCTTCAAAAATGAGCAAGGAGTGGTCGTTACAGTCAATGGCGATCGTTATCGGGCCATGTTGAACGAATCTTTGTTCACAAAAATTGAAGAGGAGGATATTGGCAACATTTGGTTTCAACAGGACGGAACAGGAAGCCATTGGTGAAATACAGCTGCACACAATCGATAATGTGCTTAAAAATTGGACCGATCGTGTAGGCTACTGCATGGCCAGCCGAGGCAGCCATTTGAATGAAATTATTTTCCATTATTAACCGGAAGGATTGTACTTTCAAATAAAAAAAGAAATTTGAGAAAATATTCATTAGTTTTTTTTTACAGCATTTTCAAAAAAAAAAAAAGTTATTTGGCGGACCCTTATTATTTTTATTTTTTTATATTTTATTATACTTCACACATGTTAATGACTAACATAAGACGGAACTGTATTGCTTATTTTTAAATGTAATTTTATTATACATATTTCTCAAAACTAAATTAATTTGTGGCATTTTAAAATTAACCAAATTTTTTTTCATAAATGTTGAGGTTAAGAAGAAGAATAAACGTTTTTCTCTAAAAATTATAAACACTATTAATTTTTAAATCAGACTAGACTAGTTTCTGCCTTTTTATGGACAGGCTCCTCAGTGATTTTCCATTTAAATTGTATTATTATTTGTGTCTTATAATTATCAGATTGTCTCTATATGATAAATTTTTAAACAACCTGCGCGGCTGTAAGAATCAAACCTGCGCTCATCTTACATTACAAACGTAACAATACTAAGTCATGACCGTTTAGCGATCACACCCAAGTATGGCCTCGAATCTAATGCAGCTAAATTGCAGTTTTTCTTTCATATTAGCTGTTTCTGTTATTGTATATTATACTTAGAAGTGACAACACTAACAACACAAATATTCTATTTTTAGATTTTTGTTTATTTTTCTAATCTCCTCCGTCTCTGTTTCACAATGTAAGCAGATTTTTTTAACTTTGCTCAAATCAACGTTTGGCCACTGTTATCAATCGGCTAACAGTACACTGATAATAATCCATGCGTAAAATTACGTCAAAATAACCAAATTTTTTGTAAAATAAACGAAAAACATTCGGAAAATCTACTCGATACTCATCGAAAACAGTTTTCCAACAAAACTAATTAAAAATATGATAGAAGAAACTAATAGGCGTTTTAAAAATAACAGCAAAATTAGCAACACTGAAAACACTGAAAACAGAGAGGAGAAACGTTTTTACAGTGTACAATACATCCCTGGCTTAACAGATAATAGAAACATAAGAACAGCAATAAAACAAAAGAACGTCAGCTTTGTATACAAAGCAAACAAAACATTGAACACAGTTTTTACAAATGTCAAAACTCCAATTGACCAACAACAACAAAATAATATTATTTATCAGATATCTTGTAAGGGAAGCAATGATCAACAATGCAATCAAATATACGTCGGAACGCCAAAGAGGGCACTAGCTACGAGAGTGGGAGAACATAGAACAGATATAATAAAAGGAAACGAGTCGACAGCATTGGCACAACATGTACTTTCAACAGGCCACACAGCTGATCTTGAACAAATCAGGATAATAGATAAAGAAAACATTGAAAGAAAACGATTTACAAAGGAAAGCTTACACATACAAAAGCAAATAAACCGAACCATGCACTTGAAAGAAGACACAAATAATATCAACGCTAGTTACATGGTTGCCATTAAATAGTCTGTGTTTTTAAATGATGATGTGTTTAAATGTAGTTTCGTGTTTTATATGTTTAATGTTATATGTTAAATGTAATATTTTTGTATTTTAACGTAATACTCAAAAATTGTAAGTTTTAAATATTTTGGTATTATGTTTGTGTAATAATATTATGTTTTTTATAATTAAATAGACGAAATCCCCAGAAGAAGTCGACAAAAAATCGAAGAAACGTCGGGAAAAATTGTAATAAAAATGAAGTTTTAATTACAAAAACAAAATTGAGGTCTTATTAGCTAAATAAATAATAAAAAAACATTACAAAATTGGATTTTTATGAGTGTACAATACTGACAAGATTGTTAATCCTACGTTCTGCCAACGCATAATCGACTGTAGCCGACGCTTTGCCAACACTGAGCCGATTGTATTTTTCTGATTGGGTATTTATTGAATAAAAAATTCCTTTGAGGTAAATATTTTGAAATTTAGAGTTTTTTGAATTTGGGCAAGTTTAGAAAATAAACTTGATTAAATTTAAAAATGTATTTTACAAAATTTTGTTCAAATGCTAATTAATAAAATTCTCCAATTTAACTAGTCTAAAGATTTTTGCACAGAATTCTACTAAAAATTTATGAAGTATTTTACTCCCCTAAAAAATAGTTTTAAGTCAAAAAAGTTTCATATAATATTTCGGAGAAATACTTATTAACACTTAATGGATTTGAATTTTACATAAAATTATATTTCGTTTGAACATAATCGTGTAAAAAGTTTTAAAGTTTTAAATAGGTTGTGAGAGTCTTGAAAATTGTCTCTTTTTAACTCTAAAACCGGCCTAAGCTTTTTTGCAATCAAATTTATATTACGTGTTCGGCACGAAAAATATGTTCTTCTACCAAATTTTTTTTCGCTGCTTACTTTAGGCGTTATGGGCCGACATAGGTTTAGAGCGAATTTCTTAAACTAATCCATAAAATCTAATAAATTTTGGCGAAAATTATTCCTCTTCCCAAGATATACAGATACAGCCCAAAAAACTACACTTTTTGTGCTTTTACTTCAGAAGATATGGCGATTTTCGTTTTTCGAAAAAAGCGAAATTGAGCGAAAAATCACATTATCTTCAATATATATTGATCAAACTTAAAGACTTTGCTCATACTACTACACTTATAGAAATAAACTTGTAAAAATAGCAAAAAAAAAGCTATTAAAAATAAGTTAAAAATTATATTGCAGAAAAAACTGCTACTCCTTAAAAAGCAGCGATAAAACGAGAACGACAACGAATTTTAAAAAGTAAAAAACATTTTTAGTTATACTAATTAGGAGATTACATACACCAAGTTTCGTGCAAATCGGAGGGGGTCGAGATGATGCCTATCAAGGTTGCTATTGAAACGACTCATTAACTTAAATTTTTTTTCTGTAATATACTAAAGATAACACAGTGCAACACGAAAAAAATAACCATATACGGACACCACTACGTGATAAAAGACTAAAAAAAAAAGACCCGTGTCTCCCAATTTTTCCCAAAGTCATCTCCTTTTTTGTTTATGGGCCGCCAAAGATTTGGGGCCTCTGTATCATTTTCGCAAAAAAGTGATCATTTTCTCAGGCTCATATCTTGCAAACCGTTCAGAATTTCGATTTACTCTCTATGGCAAAGTTGTAGCTCTTGTCATAAAGAACAAAAATTGCGAACATATAAAATCAAAAAACTTCACCTTCCAGATCAAAATAGCAAAAAACTTAAAAAAATTCGATTTTTTTTTACCTTTTTTCCCGTGTTCAGGTCCATAGGTAGCAAACCGTTCAAAATTCAAGGAAACAATCAACTACAAAAATTTACCTAAGATCTCCATAAACAAATTTCTAGAACATATAAACTTCCTAGAGATGATTCTTAACACTGTTTAGGTAGCGCGCAAAAGTGAAAAGTTTTTTAATTTCATTTTTTTTTTCCTTTTTTCTCCTGTTCAGGTGCATAGGTAGCAAACCCAATTCCCAGGAAGTTTATATGTTCTAGAAATTTGTTTATTTAGATCTTAAAAAACCGGAAGCTCGATTTTCATTTTAGAACCATGGTTTCTTTGGGGAAAGTTCTTAGAATTTATCGTAGATTACGATTTTGCTATACGCTTTGTCATGTTTTTCGGTCCCGAACAAATTGACCCACCCTAATATATATATATATATATATATATACACCCAACTCTTTTTTTGCACGGTCTTTTTTTACACGATTTTGAAATAACACGGTGCACAAAAAAGACAAAGTCTTCTTTTTTACACGGTTTATTTGTTCTAACACGAATCCAAAATAATTTTAAACTAAAAAAATCAAAAACTCTCAGGATGCCTTACATCAAATGTCTACTTAGTAAAATACTTTGTGTGCATTTTTATAAATATAGATTTGATAAAACGACAAAATTTGCTGCATTTTTTTTATTTATGTATTTGTGTTTTGGCAACGCATATTGAAATGCATTGAAATTTCAACGTAACCTCCAGATTTGTACAGCTGGGTACCATGAACTGCATAAGCAACTCGAAAAACCCAAAACCCAGCATTTGATTACAGACTTCCTAACTAAAACCAAACCAACTACAGACGACCTTATTATGGAACGGAACTCATCAATGGATTCAAACTCCTCAGATATGTTAGATATACGAGTATCTAGTGATGAAAGCAATAGTAGTCCAGTTGGCAATAAACATGGCTAATTACTAAGCAGTTATGCTATTTGCTAATAAAGCTTTTTTCTTTTATTTCTCAAGTTAATTTTTTTCATGTACAATATTTACTTATGGATTTAAGTTTTCTGTTACCTTTTTTTAATAAAAATATGAATTAATTTATTTTTTTTTAATTTATGTAACACGTGTTTAATTTTTTTACACGGTTTTTAGAACAACGTATAGGAATTTTTTTATCTAACGCGTTTTTTTTTAATTTTGGAACACATCCCTGATTTAAGTATGGGCTTCGTGCTTTTTTTTACACGTTTTTTTTTTACACGTTTTTTGTTGGAACGTATCTACCGTGTAAAAAAAGAGTTGGGTGTATATATATATGCATACATATATATATATATATCTAAAGTATGCGCTGTGCATACATATATATATATATGTATGCGCAGCGCATAGTTTAGGGACATGGCCAAAATTGTACCCGGAATATGCGGTGTATCATACATAAATATATATATTTATATATGTATGCACAGCGCATACTTTAGGGACACGCCCAAAATTGTCGCCGAAATATGCAGTGTATAGAAAAAATTGTCCTCATCTAATACGCTAGATGTATGAAAAGGCGCGAAAACTTTGGGGACAGTCCCCAATGTAAGCAAATGTCCCTAAACTATGCTGGGGAACGAATAAATGTCTCTAGACTATGCGCTACGCATACATATATATATATATATATACACTCAGGGAACTTCTGCTTTAAAAATATGTAGTTGTTTGGGTTGTAATACAGTTTCATTATTTTTAATGTAAATGTAAGTCATTTGTAGAACAAATAAAATTTTTAACTAACCTTGTAGTTCATTTAAAAAAACAACTCACATCAAATGACTGTTTTATGATTTTACATTCATTTTTACAGTTGTTTTTTGTTATTTAAAAAAATAAAAAAAAAATTTTTTGGTTTATTTTTTACTACAATTGTTAGTAGTTTTTTGAACATTAAAAAACAAATGACAATGTTAGTTGAATTTAATGAAATGTAAGTCGTCCTTTTTTTAAATGAAATTTCATTTGTTTTTGACTACAATTGCTATCGTCTTTACCAACATAATTTCCTAAGTGTATATATATATATATATATATATATATATATATACGACTATATATACCTATATCGGAACTTTATTCAGCGGGTAGCGATAAAACACTAATGACAACGAATTTTAAAAAACTCAACAATTTTTTTTATATACTAATTAGGATATTACATATATCAAATTTCATGGAATAAAAGGAATACAAATTGTAAAACAATGGTTCACATATATTGTAATTATGCAGAGTTGGAGGTATGCTTCATTGATGTTCCCTTAACTAATAAAGAGTACGAACATCACAAAAGTTTAAAATCATGAGAGTGAGTTTTGATAAAAAAGCAGTTTTTCGAATGGCACATTATTGTGCAAAAATTGTATAATTTGTTTTTTGTTTTTTTTTTTTATGTAGCAAACAAAAATAAAGACAGATGTTAAAAATTTAGAAATAATAGTGCATATAATGGATCGCCATCACAAATTTTTTCAAAAGCCACTAAGTGCAAGAAAAAATTACTTTTTGTCTAAACAGATTTTGCTCCGGCACACCAACACTGTTGTGCGAAATTCGTCAAAGTTAACATTATTTGTACGTTTTGTAAATGCTATAATAAATAAATATTTTATGGGCCAAATAAAATTTAGTAATTATTAAAAAAGGATCATGTTAGAAAATTGCACATAGTTGGTTTTACGTTAAATTTAAATATAAAATGCAAAACAAATTATCATTTTTAAATATTATAGTTTGACAAAAATTATTTGGAAAGTACATAATCCACGAAAACGCCAAAAAAAAATATTAAACAATGGAATATATCTGCGAAATTTTTTTAAATTTAATCAAAAAATGTAATTTTGAGAATTTTTTTTTAAATTTTAAAATTTGGACAGCCATAACTTTTGCGCCTCTAGGAGAAAGAGATTTACGCAAACGTATTTGAAGTCACTGAATAGTGGTTCATTATCATATAAAGTCCTATAAAGTTTAAAACAAAATGTTAACCACAATGTTAAATATATAGCTATAGGTATATATAGGTTATAAACGCTGGGAATTATATGTGTACCAAATTAATTTTTAATTAAACATTTAATTGAAGGTTTGTTTGAAATCAAATAAATTTAAATTTTATTGGAAATAATAGTTTTTTGTGTGTTAAGGCAAAACTGCTAAAAAGATTTAAAGTTGAAATATTTCGAAAACTGACATCTGTTGAAAGAAGATGTCTTTTTTGCTATATTAAAATCAATAAATTTGTATATAAAACAAAATTGTTGGTAGATAATAAATTTGCCATTAGACAGTTTTTATAAACATGTTTAAATTTGTGCTTTAACCCTTTACTGCATGGTGTTACATATATGTAACGAATAATTTTAATGAATGCAGGGCCTGATATAAGTTACCTAGACACATTTTTTTTATTAAATACAATAAGGACACATCTCTATTATAATATTCAACAGCATATTATGTGCCCTAAACAATTTTAAATTTGGGGATATACCTTTTTGTGGCGAAAAAATTGAATAAAATAGTGATTCCAAAAGTATTTTATTTTTATAATTTTTAAATACACAGAGAAAACTAAAAACAGGTTTCAATTAAAATTTTTATTGAATCAATTAATATTTTAATTGATTTTGCTACTATAAAGGCAATTTTATTATTAATTAAAACTTTTATTGAAAATTAAAAAGAGAAAAAGCTATAAATAACTATCTACAAAATTATGACACTCAAAGAATAAGTGTGTGAACGACACGTTTGTACGCATATGTGTTTTTAGTAATGCAGTACATGTTTTTGTATTTATGTGCGTGCTTGTTTTTTTTGTAATCTACAAAAGAATTTGGTATTTTATATTGAAACTTTTCTATTTAATATACAGTATATGAGTATTATGTCTAAAATATAATATGTATTTATATGTTTAAAAGTCAATTAAAATATTAACTGATTCAATTGAATATTTCGCTCATTAACTTCAAGACTATCATAAGTCTCAAAATGCTACTTAATGATGCAGATTTTATTAGTTATATCATGCTTTATATTGTGTAAACATTTCATATTCATATCATGTATACTTTTCGAGATAGAGGATAATATATTTTATTTTTTCTTTAAAGTGGGTGCAAAGAGTATATAATTCATAGAGAAACTGTGCTACTCATGGGTCTCTCAATAATTAGCGAATTCGCACACACCTCTCACTAAGAGAAAAATACATTAAAAACCCCTATTTATAAAAAAAAAACGTGACCAAATAAATAGAGAAAGGGTCGAGCGAGGCAGATATGGATTGAAAACTTTAAACTCGTTTTTTGCAAAATCGTGTTTTTTGAGTTATGTCAGTCTTGCAGTAAATGATCGATTAGTTTAGAAACAAATTTAATTAAATTCAAATCAAATACTTTATTATTTGTATATTTTAGTTTAGATCATTTTTTCAGTGTAATTACAAATTATACGCAGAAATTATTGAAAAGTTATTAAACAAACTAATTAGATATGAAGTGAAAATGATAAGCTTTCTCACACATATATTTTTGTTTTATATATTCACTATATTTTTTATTATTGGGAGATCCGAAATTTTGACACTTTTTGGTGTTTTGTTAATAAAATCGTTAAAAGTGAAAATATCGCAAAATGCCGAAATAGATGTTCACTTATTTTCTATTTACTATAAAAATCTGCAACTTCCATTAAGATCTGGAGTTTCATGCAGTAAAGGGTTAATAATTTTTTTAACCCCACAATATTCAAATTTTTATTTTCAAAACTTAATTTGCTACATCTCTTTGTAAAGTAACTTTTTATTCATTTCAAACTCAAGGCGTATGAGTAATATCTCACTGCTCCGCAATAAATAACAATCATACGTACAGTAGCACAAAATTTATAATAAAGTCAAATTTGTTTATATTATCAAAAAAAAAAAGTAAAAATAATATTAAAAATTCCTTTTTTTGAAGATAAACAAAAACTACTAAAAAATAATACCAAAAATTATATTATCAACATAGACCAACACAAAAACAAGCAAATCCTACAGGGAATTACTACCATTTGCTGGCTGCTGCATATTCTCCATCACAAAATACATTAAACATTACAATGTATGTATAAGTCATACATGGGACTAATGAATTAAGTGGACTCAATGAAATGATACATTTTAACATTACATTGATATCAATGGTAATGAAATTATTTTCATTTTAATTTTTTTAATTAATGTTAATGATTTGAAGAATTAATATTAATTAATTATTAAAAATGGTTTTAAATTTTATTGCCATTAATAATTAATCAATAAAAAAACAAATATTTAAAATTGAAAAACAAACTTTTCAAATTGTTAAAACATCGCTCAAATCCGGAATGTAAAGCCGCTGCTCAGACTCATGCTAATTTGAAAAAAGATATTAATTTTCAGTCTGGTTTGTAACCAAGTAAAGTAGAACGAAATGGAACGAGTGAAATTGGAACACTAAACACAAAATGGACAACATTTTTGCTCCTCAGGAGTATTAATTAAATCTGCTCGCTTAGTTTTTGAGATACTAGCCATTTTATAAAATTACGTTTTTTTTTTTAAATGGCCGGTATCTCTAAAACTAAATAGGGACAAAACAGACACAATTTTGGCTTCAAATTAGTATTAATACACTCTACTATTTCAACTAGGCTAGGTCCGAAAAAGATACCGAGGATTCCATTTTTTACAAAGCTGCCACTGGGTGACTTATTTTTTTTTTAATTTAAATTTAGATACTCCGATTAAACAAATTTCGTTCTCAATTCAATACAATTTCGTTGCCTGTAATTAATGTTCCAATTCTACACGTTAACCATTCCATATCGTTCTTCAAGTTTAGTTTTTAAATTGCACTTATTCTCCGTTCCATTAAATTTCGTCCCCAATATGAAGCACAAGAATTCTAATTATTACATATGTCATATCGCTTCGAATTAAAAAAATATGTATTTTTACTTTCATACCCTGTTTCCAACCCAAATGGTTTTTTTTAACAATTGTAATTTGTTTTTTATGCACTACCCTATGGGGAATGAGGAGTCAATTGTCATAAAAGTGATTGGTTAAAGAAGGACGTATCACAGGACTGGTATAATTTAATACTGAAGTGGGTTAAGCAGTGTCAATTGTCCTAAAATTACCAATCATGTGACTGGTAAAGGGAGGACATACCACTTAACCAGAATGCTTATTATCAAAAAAAAGCCAGTTGGCCAGAATTTTAACCATTGGAATCTGTTTAGTTTTCGTTTATTTTATACGACATGGCCCTTTTGCGACAGTCTTGTGGTATGCCCATCTTTGGTTAGTCCTGTGGCATGCCACTATGTGGTTTAAAGCAGGACAACTGACCCCCTCCTATGAAAAGCCAATGTTAAAGTTGCCAGTTGTTTACATAGGGTAGGGTTTAGCAGATGAACGGTCTCTGGCACGAAGGGACCGATCCTGTGGCACACGAAGAACCGGTCCCATTCCCCATAGGGTTAATAATAATTTTTCTAATGGAAAATATTTCATTATCATTAAATGGTAATGAAATTGTTTAAATTTTCATTAGTATCAACTAATGGTAATGAAATTTTAATGGTAATGAAAATTTCCCATGTATGGTATGAGAATAATAAACTATTACTACTTGTGAGCAACAGCATCATATTGTATGGTTGGAATATTAGGGACGATCATAATTACATTTTTTCAATATTCAAAATGCTTTACTTTGCAAATCTCGACAAAAGTTCTATAAGAAACTTTGAAGAAAATGTTCATGCACAAATAAGTTACACCCTATTGCAATTCATATACATTCTACTTCATTTATTCGTTCATTTCATTCTATTTTGCATGTGCTATGTGTACTTTGTGAAATTTGGTGTTTTATCCTGACTCACTCTCGAATGCATTATAAACATGCAGTTGGAGCTTTAGTAAAAATGTATGAGTGCAAAAATAAAAAAATGAAAATAATAATATGCCACAGGATTTGTAAGGGGATTTGTAACAATTTTTGTTACTACTTCTGTGCTTGTGTAAATGCATTGTGTGTGCTATTCTTAGAAAAGTAAATTTTCAGTTGATTTTGTTACTTTAAAAGTCAATGAACTGGAAATATAGAATATATCAACTGTTTTCAAAAGAGCATGATAATATTAAAATTAAATTTTTATTGATTTTTAAATTGAGTACAAAAGTTTACAGAATTGACAGATTAAAACTTTGTTAATAATTAAGTATAATAACTTTTCAATATAGAAAGATAACTTAAATGTTTAATAAATTAACAAAAAAAAAATTACTAAAAATTGTTACCAAAACTACTAAAAATTAGTTAAGAAGTGACGTTGCAGATAAAACTTCTGAAATTAGCTAAATTTTTATTTTTTTGCAAAATGTTAGTAAGATAAGAATAGCAAAAATAAATATATTGAATCTACAAATATGTAGTTATATTTGAGATAAAATTTAGTTAATTTAAACTAATAAATTAATCTGCTTAATTCTGCAAAACAATTGCTAAATATTAGTACACACTTATAAAAATTCTGTTGCTCCAACCGAATTCGGTTACCACAACCAAACGAATTAGGTTGCCTCACAAAATCGGTTGCAGTAACCGCATTATTTACAGGACAATGTTTGTCCCTACAGAATGTTTATATTATTTTAGCTGAAGTTCTAAAAACTAAATTTGCAATAAAAAATGCATTTTTTACATTTTTTGTAAGACAGAAAACGGATTCTGTAGTATCCACCTCATTTGTTGGCAATCGAATGCTTCCGGTAGTTGCGACCGAATTTTCGGTTGTGACAACAATAATTCGAATGAAACAACAGAAATTCTTAGTATATTACTTCGATTGCCTTAACAAAAATTCGGTGATAACTACCAAAGAGAGCTACAACCAAACCATTCGATTGGCTACAAATGCGGTTGCTACTGCCGAGTCTATTTTCTGGGTGTATATTTAAAAAAAAAAAAAACTATATAATTAACATAATATTAAACTTTTAAAAACATACAATTATGTATACAATGTATCTCAATAAGGATACTGTTTTAAAAGATACACTGTTTTTCCTAAAAATTACACTACTCAACAATCACTTTTAAAATGTATGAAAATTAAGTCTTTCAAATAAATTCATAGCTCAAAAGAAAATTCTCATTAAATTTATGAAGAGATAATTTATGAAATCGAATGAATTTTATTTATGATACTATGAAATTTTATGAAAAATAATTGTAAAAATCAAATAAAAAAATATCACAGTAAATGGAACTTATAATGCTTAAATCACAGTTGAGTTAGAAGTCAATCCTAACTCAGCTGTGATTTCAGCATTATTAAGTTCCATTTACTGTGATATCTTTTTATTTGATTTATACAATTATTTTTCATAAAATTATATATATAAGTGCTTTGCGTCGTTTAATGAAAAACCTGTGATATATATTTTTTTTTTAAAGTAATGTAAAATTGACAAAAAGGATTATTTATCTAATAAAATATTCTCCCTGAAGATGTTGGAAAAACCCCAACGAAACGTCGGAAATAGAAAATTAAGTAAATAATATTAAAAGAAAATTAAATAATTTATGAAAAAAAAAAAGTTTTTGGAAATTTTTTATATCTCTTGGATATAATAAAATTCTTTATTAAAACTACGAAAAAAATTATATGAAATTGTTTCATTAATATAATGAAGAAATACTTTGCCCTGGTGATGACCGTAACGAAAAACTTTGGAATGACTCGGATTCGAAAAATTTACAATATTGTCTTTATTAAAAAGATGACGCCTTTCTAAAATTGTTCTCTGAAAGAGATATCACTAAATCTTATCATAAATGCAAGTACATTACAGTTTAAAAATTTAAAGCTAAACATTATGGAAGTTTTGTATTTTTATTTTTATTTTTACTTGTTTCCCTTAATACAATATATTCCTATATCACATATGGAATGTATCATTATCATAAAAATATACCACAAGGTTTTCGTTTAAAGACTTCTTATAGTAACCCAGAGTAGAAAATCATTACCATATAAGTGGTTATATAAGTATATATTTGGTAATGGCAATTACTTACAATTGATATTACAATTCGCATTTCTTTTAGATGGGGATGTCGCACAAAATAATGACTTATCACCTTACCAAAAATCAAAAAATATGTGGTTTGATTAACTCAAGAACAATAAAGCATCGTCATACTTTAAGCAAGTGGACAATCGATTAGCTTGAACTAAACACGAACTGTGCACTGCTCCATAGGCTACAAGGTCGAAGAAATTATTGTGGGTAGAGAAGGAGAAAGTGTAGTACATACTTTGTGAATGTCTAGGACTGAAGGAGGTGTAAATTACACCGAGAAAATAATCTTCATAATATTTATGAATATTTGCATAAAACCAATGATGTTCCGTTGGATATCGTCCAATGTTCTTTAAATAATTGGAATTATTTTTAGGAAAACTACGATTTATTTATTACAAGTTTCATAATATGTTAAATGAAGAAGTTTCATTACATAACTATGGTTTTATAAAATCTTGTAAACATTTTATGAATTAAATAAATGTTAATTTTGTTCGGTTTAAGATCATATTATCGAATCCCAAATAGAAATTGATAATTAGTTTTTTAGAACATATAGAGAAAAAACTTTAAAAAAAACTCCTAGAACCAAAGGAAGACACTAACGCGTTTTCCTAGATACCAATCTATTCATCAGGAGTCTCTATGGCTGCCTCTGGTATTCATATTAATGCAGAATGAAATGCAATATTAAAAAACTTCATTAATTTTCTGAAAAAATGTATTAAATTTTGCAATGAAATTTCTCTGTTAAGATAACTGAGACTTGTATATCAGTTTTCGGCGTCACGATTTTTATGCGAAAATCTAAATGGGTGAACTTAGTTATTGTTCAGGTGGTTCTGAGCGAAAGCTTAAGAGAAATGCAAGAAAAGCTTCCGAATAATATGGTCGTCTTTATTATTCCTATTCAACCTAAAATACAAAAAAAAAAAATTGTATGTTTTGAATTGATGCAATATAATTTTTCTGCCACAGGAAATAAAAGTTTAATGAAATCATTGAAACCTTTAAACTTATCTAAAGTTTTACATGATCAAAAGTTAAAGTTTTATCAACTGGCGTTTAAATAAATATGTTTCGTCACCAAAAATGTAAACGGGCGTAACAACAAAAAAAATTCAAAATCGAGTTTTTGATTGATTATGATGCACTAGACTAAATTACATGTCCCTACAAATTTGAACAATATTTTGAACTTGTACATCAAAAAATAACGATTTAATTAACGAAATTCAAAAGGCCGTAACAACAAGTGCATGATTTTCAAAAGCAAAAAGGCGTAGCTCATACACACTTGTATGAGCTACGTCGCATTTCTCATATTCAATGTTGTTACGTCTTTTTGTTTCAGAAAAAAACATGCCAAAAAGGCGTAAAAATCATAACTCGAAGAATATTACAAAAAAAAAATTAAATTCTTTAGAAATAAGACTGCACATAGAATAATATGTAGGTACTGCAAATGTAGTTAAAAATAAATGAAATTTCATTTAAAGGAAGGACGACTTACATTTCAGTAAATTCAACATTGTCATTTGTTTTATAATGTTCACAAAATGTAGAAAAAAATTAATCAAATATGTTAGTAAAAAATTAATCAAATATTTATTTTTTTAATAACAAAAACAACTGTAAAAATGGAATGTAAAATCATAAAACAGTAAATTGATGTGGTTTGTTTTTTTTGATTTGTTCTACAAATGACTGACATTTACACCGTTTCCCAAACCAAACAACTATATATTTTGAAATTTCCCCGAATCTGTTAATCTTTGTTTGGAAAAACACTAATATTTGAGCTACATCACATTTTTCATATTCGATGTTGTTACGTCTTTTTGTTTCAGAAAAATCATGCCAAAAACGGCGTAACAATCATAACTCGAATAATATTAAAAAAGCCTATCTATAGTCGTGATTTAACCCATTTTGTACCACTCATCGATACCTTTAGGATTTTTTTACGAAATTCGGCAGAAAGATGTACTAAGCTTTTTCTGAAATGTTTGTACACTTATTGTCACCGCTAGAGGGGGTGGTATGTTTTTCAAATTCACATTTTGACGCTTTTTTATATAAAAAAGAGAAGCAACACTCAGGAAATTCTTCCTATTAATTAATGTGTTGCTTTCTTTGGAAAGGGGATAGTGGAGAGATGGAAGGTGGTGAAAGATGAAGGGCTTCAAACATGGCAACACTGTAATTGCGCGAAATTATAAGTCTTAGAACAGTTGTTGCTCGCCACCTGATGTAGAGTTGGCGAATTTATTGAAGCTTTTTGTTTCATAGCCCTGATTCATTATTTTACTTCGATGGGGTTAAGTGCTATGGGCACACCGAAGGTGGGCGCAGCGATACATATAATGCTTACTAGTGTGGACAAATATAATGGGACAAAAAACTAATTTTCAAAAAAACTAAATTTAATAAAAAATATTTTTTTTTGTTAAATGTGTCCACACGGCATTCGAACCCAGGAATGCCAGTGAAGCGCTCTACCATCTGAGCTACCTCGACATGTTTTACCTGGTAGTTAAAAACATAAATGACTTGCTCACACAAAATGTCATTACTTTACAGCTTACAAAAAATTAAAAATAAATGCTTATATACAGAGTTGACAAAATAAGGAGTCTAAAAATATATTTTAAAAAAACATATATTTATCCATACATGAACACACATGCTTCATACGTGTAGACATGCATCCATATGTGCTCATAAACCATTCCTAAATGTTTATATGAGGAATCATAAATATTCCTCTGTGTGCATTAACGGCAATTAAGGTAGTTTTTACATATATAATCATAAATTTCTATACATTTCCATACATGGTCGTATGTGAACAATAACGGAAATTGAGGTATTATTTATATATAAATATATGATCACATATTAACTCTTATGAACATATATGAATCACATATGGTGGTACATGGAAATGTATGACCTCAAATCTATTCATATATGAGCATGAATGAGTTCATACATGTTCATAAATGGATGCATATATGTTGATTTTTAACCGGGGCATTACTTTATATTTAAAATAATGATAAAAAGAAGTACTAATGGGTAAAGCATTATTTGTTGTATTAATTTGTTGTTAGTAAGTCCTTATTATGTGTGTTAAAGTAATGCAGAGAGTAAGCTGGTAGTGAAAAAAGTAATGACATGTCATTACCGTTTCTACACTGCGAACTTAAAAGTTTTCTTAAACTTTTTTTTATTTTATTATTCCTTATCAGGCAACAAGGAAAATGCATTCATTAAATTTAATAACCACCCACACACAGTAATGCAGTCAGTCAGTCGGTCCGTCAGTAACACAAACAACATTCTAAATGCTCAACAAACTCATCTTCATTTAGTAATTATTTGAGAAAATTCCATTTAACTTACAAGGGAGGTATCCCAACCGGGACCGGCAGATCTTATTGAACTTCAGATATATTGCAAAGACTAAAAATTTTAGGAGCCGTGTTTTCTTTTAGCTGCCAAATCTCATGTTTAAGCGTTACTAAGTGGTGGGGGGAAGTAGGGGCGTCAAATATAACCCAACTTTACATTTTTTTTCCTGTTTATTTCGTTTTATTAGAAATATTATAGACAAATATGAAAGGTTTTTTGCAAACACATTCACTGGTGTACAAATTATGCCTAAAGACTTTCAAGTATTTTTGTTATTCATAAAATGTGTTTTGGGTAACATTAAATCTGGCGTTTTATTAAGAAATTGTAGTTGTATTAAGCTAAGAATAATGCATAGCAATGCTTATTTAATTTCATCAACGGGGTGTCTGAGATTTTTGCATTATTCGAACCGTTTGGTTTTTATACGATTTTTCCCCAAGAATACGACTTTTCCTAAAGAATATCAAATAATTCAAATAATTGCAGCTTTGGGAATACTGTATAGGCAATATGGGTATCAACATTTTTGTTTTCTTAAGTACTTTCCTCCTGTGTACAAACAAATCTAGTCTTAGTAAATTAAAGACATACAAAAACAAATGAATTTTTATTTTAGATAAGTTGAGGTTAAGAAGAAAAATAAACGTTTTTCTCTAAAAATTATAAACTCTATTAATTTTTCAAATCAGACTAGACTAGTTACTGCCTTTTTAATGGACAGGCGTGATTTTCCATTTAAATTTTACAAACGTAACAATACCAAGTCATGACCGCTAGCGATCACACCCAAGTATGGCCTCGAATGTAATGCAGCTTAATTGCAGTTTACTTTCCTATTAGCTTTTCTGTTATTGTATATTATACTCAGAAGTGACAAACACTAACAAACACAAGTATTCTATTTTAGATTTTTGTTTATTTTCTAATTTCCTCCGTCTCTATTTCACAACGTTACCTAACTTTTTGCCCCGTTGAGATTGGGCAGCTAAAAAATTACGTGTCTCTTCATTTTGCTAGTTCGGGTCAGAATACCTTCCTTGTTAGTTATCATTATCATCATCATTACTATTATCGTCATTCACATTTTAAAAGCAAATACATACATACAGACAGACTATTTTTCAACACTCACCCATACTCACACATACATATATTACCATGTCTATTGTAACTAACTGACAGTGTTTCTCTGCAAACTACTTAACATAATTATCCTGTTTGGCATACAAAACAGACAACTAAAATGCAATTTTTCATAAAATTGAAAAGTATACGGTGAAAATAGAAAATTAAATTTTTTGTTGGAATGTTTTTAACATAAAAAATGTTGAAAAATACATCTGCTCCTATTAATAGTTTTTAAATTTGTAAAAAAAATTATCACATATTCTTAGAGACGATGGGATCTCTTTAAGACATTTCACTGGAGAGACAAAAATCTGTCTAAAATTTCTTTGACTAAAATGTTTCTAAAATATGTACATATACACTTGCCAGACTAGGGGTTTTGTCCCCAAATTTGAGGATTTGTTGTTGGTTTTGGGGACAGACATTTTCATTTGGGAACAGGAATTTTTAGTGGGGATTTAAAAAATATTTTGGCTATTTTTTTGGGAATATTACAAAGTTTTGATAAATATTTTAATTAAATATAGATTTACAACATAATCAACCAAATTAAAGCCTATATGAAACCTGTTTTTTTAAGCATATATAAAAAAATTGGAAATTTTCTTAAAACATAAGAAACACCCTATAAATCCTGAAAAAAAGCTAATTTTATATAGACTTTAGGCGAATAACTTTAAGATAAAATTAAGGGATTAAAGTTAGTAACTTTATAAATCAATAAAAATTACAATATTTAAGAAATTGTTAAAAACTAAATAAAAGGTTTATTCGAAAAATTCCTATTAGATATTGCATTTAAAGTAATTAAATGTGCTAAAGTCCCAATACTTATTTAACAAATTGTGAAAAACAATCTGCTGTAGGCGTGTCCCTATCCGGATTTCATTCCTGCCCAAGGAAATCTTCAGGGGACTTTGTTATTAGAATTTCTAGAGATATTTGTTATGTTAAATCACAAACTCAATGAGAATTTCTTGTCCTCGTCTAGGAGCGAGGACAAGAAATATAAAAATATATAAAAATATAAAAACCCTGTTAACCCTGTTATATACCCTTTTTTAAAGGCAAAATCGGCTGCCATCGAGAAGCCTTCTGTACTCATTCGAGAAATAAACAAGAATAAATTATTTAGTCCCTAACGTAGCCGTTCTTTTAAATGTTTGTTTTTTTTTTAATTTATAACGAGCTTTCAAAAATATAGCTAATCAAATATATTAGCTAGGTTGATGCTAGTTTTTCGATCTGGCTAAATATCTTATCAGAAACCGAAGTTTAGGAAAAGTCTTCATAGTAGGCAGAACTTTAACAAAAAACCTATCAATCATGAAGTTTGTTCCATTATTGACTTCTTAGTAATCAAACACATGGCTAGGGTATTTTCCTAACAAGCATAATGACGTTACTAAACATTGAAGACCAAAAATGTTCTATTTACATAAAAAAAAAGTTTAGGTTTTAATATTCTTACAGTTTCATATACATCGAGATTATTCTTATGGTTTTTTAATTTATAAAATGCTTTTAACCTCCTTATATTTATAAAACATAAAGCAAATCAAACATATTAGCAAGGGTGATACTAGTATTTGGATCTTTCTAAAGATGACATCAGAAGCCGAAATTTTAGAAAAGGCAGGCTCTAGGCATAGCTTTAACAAAAAGCGTATTTATCATAAATTTTGCTCCATTATTGCGTTCTTAGGAATCAAACACGTTGCATTAAAATGTTTAGAGACTAAACTAAAAATTAAAAACACACCCAAAAAAAACGTGGATTTTTATTTAAAAAAAAAAATACTAGGCAAAAGGGACTTCATTTTTTAGTAAACTACACAACACAAAAACCCGATTGAAAATCGGTCCATCTGTTAAGGATGCACAGTGGCACCCGATTTGAACGATTGATATATTAACAGCTTTATATCTACATTAAAATGTTGAAGAGATTTTAAGATGGCAAAATAATTGCAAATTTTCACATTCTAGAAATTTTTTTTCATGGTACACTAATACTAATTTTTATAGTGAAAATATACTGTTTTTCGACCACAGTTATCACTTTTTTTTTCAATTTAAATATAATTAATTTTCAGTAATATTCAAATATGAGTGCTATAATTGATCGGTTGGAGTCTTTTACACCTATCACCAATATTATATTTTTGTTTACATTTACGTTTAAAATTACTTTCTTCCATGCCCTCATTTAATGATACAAAGGAAGAAAGGACATGTTAAGAAAACTCTCCTCTCAAAAAATCAATAAAACTTTCAATTTAAAAGATTAATGTTAATATATCGGGACTAAGCACTTATTTTTCAATATATTTTATTAATCCGGTTCATTTATTTAAAAGGGAAATATAAAAAGGGCTTTTAGTCCTATTAGATTTGCTAGAATTAGGTCCTTAATAAATTAAATGCCAGTATGTAAAAAACTTTTCTTATATATATTGAAAATCCAAAAACAATTTTCCGAGTTTTTTGGGAACTTCCTTAAGTTTACTGCTTATTTGTTAAAAATGAGCAATTATACCATTGAACATGCATTGAAATAAACATTTAACTAAAAAAATGCTTGTTTTAGGGTACACTCGAAAATCATTTAAATAAGTCTACCAATTTGAATCCCACACTTTAATAAAGTTTAATTTTTAATATTCTTTTAGTTCTGAATAAAAATATTGAAATTATTGACTTAAAAATTTTTCTGAAAAATTTGGTTTGGTGTTTCAAGGTACACCATTCAATACTTCTTTGCATCTATTTAACCCTCTAACTGGCAAACGATGTTTTGCAACGAAATTCATACCAAGTGCTCCACTCGAAAAACAAATACTAAGTTCTTCAACAAAATTGCTTATCGTTGCCTAATTTTGGAAACTAAAGCATATAAAAGAGACATTTTTTTTTCTGCTCCTATTTAAGAAGGTATCGTGATTTTCGCTTTTTGGAAAAGCGAAATTAGGCGAAAAAGTATCTAAACTTCAATTTATATTTTAGTTAGTCTCTTTACAGGAAGACGAAGAAGAAAACATTTTTATTGAAAAATTTTACTGACACAAGGGATACACCAGACTGCCGCAGTTTCGTCCCCCTCCTGGGACTCCTCTGTGGGTAATTTATGTGTCAATTGAACAAAGTATTTTATATTGTTAATTTGCTCAATATGAAAAACTTTTTTTTTACTTTTTTTGGTGTCGCACTGGGATTCAAACCCACTGCCTTAGCATCAAGCTATGCATCGTAATCTCACCTATTAACGAGTTGAGCCACGGCCGACACAGCGATGACTGTGGCTAAGTGGAGTTTTGCCACACTAATTTTATTTTATTTATTATTATTTATTTATTTATTAACTAATACCAATGCACAATTAATTTCTCAACTAGAATGCTTCCTATCTCTCTTTCATAAGTAATTATGTTGTTCAAACTTCAACGCTTTGCTAATAATATATGTCTTCTCTCTGCAAAATTTCATAAAAATCAATCTATTAGTTTATAAGTTAAGATGATGTCCTTTAGAGAAATCCTGATAAAATTCTGTGAGTCCTTGGACTAAAGTAAGGACTTGTTATTAAGAATAAAGCTTTAATCGTACTTTTATTTAATTATAAAGAGTTTTTGGTCAAACTTTTTTTGGTTTTTTAGATTTTGAAAACTATATTTTTTTAAAAATAATTATTTTTTGAAATTGTACGAAATTTTGATGTTGAAGCTTTCTCGCTTCCAAACTGTGGACGGCACTTCTGTGCAAAATATTTAGCAAATTTAGTTTTTTATCGGAATATATTAATTTCCTAGCATTGTGATACATTTTATGAATACTGCCCTGAGGCAGCCTTACCCGTTAGAGTGTTAACTTCTGGACCTAGATATATGGAAAACATGAGTGTAAGACTAAATAAAAAACTACCTGGAAGATAATTTGTTCAACATGAGCAAAATATACACAAAAAAATGCACAGTTTCAAGGTGCATTTGTTTCAAGGTACACCACTTTCCCCTATTTTTATTTTTCTTAGTACTTTTTATTCATTAATTGTAAAACGAACATCTCTCCTATGGGCTGCATTCTACATTTTAATATACTTAATTTTAAATATCTAAAAAGAATTAAAAAAAAAACTCAACAACACTAATGCCGCCATCAAGATTGTCTTCAAAATAATTCCTCAAAAAAAATAAATGTGTCTTTAATATTTCCAGCTTTATTACTGTGAAGATGTAGTTCCATATAACTAATTTTAATTATGGCATTGTTAACTTGCATCTTTATTTCTTTTAAAAACCCCAATTAAATTTAAATTTCGCAAAACTAAGATTTGGTGTAAAGGTTTTTATGTTACCCTGTGTTTTCAATTGTTATAATTTAAACAAAAAAAAAAAAGTATACAAAAAATGTGTCAGAACGTTAATGCATAACGAAAAAATTAAGCTCAACTGTATATAAAAAAAAAGTTTGTTTGGGCGTAGAAATTTTTTGAGTTTACGTTACATTATTAAAGCCTACGAGGATAATTTGGGAATTTATAAAAGATTCAAACTAAAACTGCAAAAGGCACTTTCGCTAGTACTAATATGAACTCACAACTACATTCTACTACATTGAATATGTTATTGAGGACAAATAAATATAAGACACGTATTTTGAATATTTTAGAATATTTTTTAAAAATTTTGAATTTACATCATTTTATATATACATTTTATTTTGAAAAATTTGCCTTTACAACGTTTTTATAGTTTACATATATTTACAATTGGCCTTCATTAAAACTAATTTTTCAAAAGAAAAATCAGACAATGATTGCCGCCTTGGACTGTTGACGTCCCCGGCAAAAGAAAACAGTAGTTCAAACTGGGGCTGAAGACATTAAGTGCGTGTTAAAAACAATAAATACATCAATTAGTAAATCATACTTTTGCCAAATCTCGTCAGCACTTGCATTATCATTTAAATAGCTGAAGATCGTTGGTCAACTTCAATATGTTCTTGTGGTGAAGGAATTACTTCAATTTCATCATCTGCAAAGTCAAATTTTTAAAATAAAAACAAAATAAGTGTACGCATAAGCTCACCATCATCAGTGAAATCAAAAAAAAATCGGGAATAGTCGATACATTATTAATTTCCATTTCAAAATTGAATGTTTTACAATTTTTGGCGTAAAAACTGTAAAGTGTTTCTAAAACTCTGCTGGTTATATTCTCGACAGTTAATTCCGGCAATTCTGGACTTAGTCTCTGCAACAAATTGAGCCATTTCATTTTAATGCTTTGGGTTATTATGGCAAGAGGGCTAGAGCCCCAACGAAATAATTTGACAAATTTAAAAACTTAATACAATTTGTTAGGAAGTAACAATGTTATTGATAAATTTAATATAAAAATATTTATTTTTGACTTGGATCTTCAAATTTCATTAGAAACCATCGCCTGCAAATGAGTCGATTTTCGACAAAAAAAAGCAATAAATAAAGTAATTTCACAAGAGATTTCGATGTCTTTGCCTTAAAATATATTCAAAAATTAACCAAAAGTTGGAAGAAAAAATGCTTAAATTAAAAACAAATCGCCAAAATTACAAAATTTTAAAAAATCACCAAAATTGCAAAACGAAAATCGTAAAAATTTAAAAAAAATCAAAAATATTTAAAAAAAAACCGCCAAATTTGAAAAAAAAATTGCCAAAATTTAGAAAAGCAATCCTCAAAATTCCATAAATTTTAAAAAATTGCCAAATTAAAAATCGATAAACAACAATAATAATAGTAAAAAATGAAAAAAAATAACTAAATGGTATTCGAAAAAGTTGTTTTTTGAAACTAAACTAAAATTAATTTGAAATATAGTCACGAACGCGGCATGTTGAGTCCTTTTAAACCAAAAGGTAGCCGGTTGAAAAAAAAAAATTTAAATCTCGGGAAAATTTCCTCACTCCAGTTTTAATAAATGTTATTAAAGAAAAAAATAAAAATGTCAAGTACAAAATCAGAATGCAAGGACAACAAACTGAACCATGGGGGTTCCTACAAAAAAGGAAAATTTCAAAAAAAAAAATTCAAAAATCTTAGGAAAATTTCATCACCACAGTTTTATAAATGTTATTTGAAAAGATATCGCAGATTTGTGAAAAAAAAATTCAAGGACGAAATCAGGATACAAGGATATCAAACTAAACAATAGGTGTATCCTTCAAAAGATAAATATTGCAAAAATATTCAAAATCATAACAAAATTTCCTTACTCCAGTTTTTACAAACAATTTTCTAGTATATAAAATAAACAATACTATGAGTAAAAAAAAA
>CM037852.1:215723592-215743411 GCA_021234595.1 Delia radicum
TTTCAATTCATGATTCATTAACTCAGTATTAACACCCCCTTCTAGAAGAGCACTCCCAGCTAAAAGAAGTGCTTAGAAGAAGCGCTTCCGGAAGGTATTTTTAATTACGAAGAGCTGCCAAAGCAAATCCAGAAGGCATGATTTTTGTTCGCGATGTCCCACTTGGTATGTCTCTTTTAAGCAGGTGAAAAACGCTTCTTTCATTAGCTCTTAAAGCAATAAATTCATGCCTTCTAAGGTAATAAAGAAGCGCTTATTTTGTATGTTGACATCATTAATGCTTCATTATATGCATTTGTATTGCTTAATTGTAGTATTATTCACTGGTTTAAAAAAGGCATTATGGGAAGCACTACAGAATGCCTTCCCTAATCGTTTTATAGAATGCAATTCTGTGAAGCGCTATCTTGGAAGCAAACAAATGTAGTTAGTGATTACCAAATCCAGGTTATTTTTTGCTGGGTTACCATATAAGTGTCATATATCACAAAAAAAAAATAAAAACCCATTTCAATCTCGAAAACCACCGCACAGTGGTAAATTTCGCGAGATAGCGGTCAAAACTCTATAACTTTTGACCGTATTGGTTTTTTTTATGCAATTTGTTTTGTTCAATAGGAGGAACTTTAAGCTTCATTTGCGTGTTCAAACGTAAAAATCGACTGATAGGAACGTAAGTAATGTGGAGTTAAAAATGCATTTTAATTTTTTGTTGAGTTTCCATGTAAAAGTTGAATTTTGACATTTTAAATAGGTATTTTTTTTATAATTTCTTATTTTCTTCAATCGTATTTTACAGCCAATACTTATTTATTATTCCTAAACTTAATTTTGGTCAGAAAATGCCAACATTTGGCCCCTGACATTTATTTAGTCTCAATATTCACAGGGGCCAAAGGTTGGTTTTTTTTGGAAGAAAGCTAATTCTTGTGAGGATTAAGCTGAAAAATAACACTGAAATTCCCAACAATATCAATACCATTTGGATATATTATATACAGAACACAACATCGATAAAATTTTAAGAAACTTTAACTATTGATTTAAAGTGCACATATATTTTATTTAAATGTATTAATAAAAATTTATACTAAAATTAGAAACAATTATAATCTTTAAACTAGTATTAATTAAACAATATTAGTAAAAATGTCTTCCAAATAGCTTTGATTTTCATTTTGCAGTAGTTGTTTAGCTTCTTCATCTAACTCTAACGAGGTTGATTTCCATTTTTGTCGATACTGGACATATATGGGTCTGATGTGCACAACAAAATATTAATAAGATCTTCATTAGTACAATATCTGGAAATTTTTCTTGTATTGTGCTCGCGAAAGAATCTGTAGTCTTTGTTCCTTTTTTCTTGCGCTTCTTCTGAGAGATCTCCAATTGGAAGCATATTGTGCTGAATTATTTGTTCCCCATGGAACAAAATTTTGTGAACTGTGGTTGGCATATGTCTCCAAGAATATTTTGGTTATAAAGGGTTGCTGTCTCTTTAGCATACTGACCAAATTTTTTTGCATCTATCTTTTTGCTACATGCTATAACTTCTAATATGATTTGGAATCGTCGTATTAAATCATAATCTACTCCAGTTATAGAAGCTGCAGTTTCTGGATCGGAAAAAAATCTCCTTGCTGTGTTTCCATCATTAGAATTTCCTTCTCCTTGCTTTGGCTGGTCAATTATAAGGCCTATCTCACGGTATTTTTCTTGAATATCTTTTTTTTTTGCTTTCTTTTTTCTCAATTTAAGAATATGCTCCATAAAACGAATTCTAGCATGAAGAGGTGACATTCCAATTCATATGCTTCATTAAAACTATCGTCTTGTGTTGGTGGTTGGCTCAATTGACTTGATGTTTTTGGCATATGGTGCAGCTTGACGAAGACTTTGTTTCGGTTAAAGCTTGTGCAACTTTTCCATCGATCATTGTAAGTGACATTTTAAAGTTAACTTCGATGCATTGGTCATTAAATTCAAATATCACTGGTTGAAGTTCTTTAATTTCATCTCTTATTTTGCCAACTTCATCAGTTATGACATCTTTAGTTTCTTTTTTGTAAGCAAACTTTATTGGTCTACAAAATTTTGGTTGACGAGGGAATTTCATTCTTTCATACATCTATCTCTGCAGCTCTACTAGTTGACGGCTCTGAACCAATATAAGTTTTTGTTAAACGTAATGGAACGAAAGAAATCATGAATAAATTGGCATCTGATGAATTTTTCCGCATTACATTGTTTGTACTGTTTCTGGCCAGAGGACCCATCACATCCCCATTTAGAAATTAAAGTCATGCTGCAATTTTTAAACTTCTTTAATAGTCAGCATCAAATGTCTTTAATAATCGTTCTGCAGTGTGTTCAAGAAGATCCTGCAATTTTATTTCTGCTGAACTTGAAGTTACACTAATAGCAGTGGTGAAGGTAAGCAATCTTTTTGGCAAAAAACTATATCTCGATATGATGATTCCACAATTTTTTTTATTGGTTCGCTTCCGCAATTCTGTATATGGGTTTTTGTCATTTTCAAATCCAAAAATAGTGCAAATGCTTCTTCTGGAGTAAATTTATTTTCTTCAGTTGGTGTCGGCATACTTTCTAAAATCCTTTTTGTGCGTCTGGGGCTTGCTTCCACTATTTTTTCAATGATAGCAATTTTACTCTTTTTAGTTTTCGATGGTTGAATTTGATGCAGAAATGAATCCTTTATGATGCTACAAGAACTTCTTCATTGATATGTTTAAGCTTGCGTCTTCGTGATCTTTCACTACAATTATCATTGGCTTTGCTGGTCGACCACCTTTTCAGTTTCCGTGGTAGTTACTGATGGCTTTTAAAAATAAGTTTATTTCTTAGCCATTCTTGGTTGCGTGAGTAAACACATTTCTTGTTTCTGGAACATTGATTGTACCGTTTTCTTAAAGTATTTAAAAAGTTTTTTATTTTTAAGTTATGAAATTTTTATTTCTTGTTTGTCGCATATTTTGAAGAATGGATTATTCATTATATGTAAAATAATGTCGTTTTCATCTTTCCGTTCAAAATATATATCAGATAGAACACTATAACTGAATTTAGCCATTGTTTTAAACAATAATAAAGAAAAAAATGAATGCATGGATTAATATACTATTGCTCGAAGTTTCAGCATGATCTTTTTTACCTCTTTGAAACATAATATAACAGGTACTTGGTTTTTACCAGTTATTTCCATTGGTTTTGAATTTATTTGCAATTTTCAGGTATTTAAGTTGTGTAATATTAGATGGCAATAAAATCTTTTTTACCTTTTCCAATGATTTGCTAGATAACACATAATTGAGAGTTAACAGGTTCTGGCAATAATATAACAGGTACTTGGTTTTACCAGTTATTTCCATTGGTTTTAAATTTATTTGCAATTTTCAGGTATTTAAGTTATGTAATATTAGATGGCAATAAAATCATTTTTTTACCTTTTCCAAATGAATTGCCAGATACCACATAATTTGAGAGTTCTATTGACATTTTGTCAAAATTTTGATACACCCTTCTATGTGGACTAGGTCCAAATATGGCCCAACTTCTCCTAATTTCAACAGAATTATTTTTTGGGTCAATAAAAACTCTTGTACAAAATTTCATCAAAATATATGCATAATATAGCCACTTTCACATACAAATAACTTCTCAAAAAATATATGACGTGCACTTGTACCGAATATCTTACCTTGGGTCAGAAAAATTGCTGTAGCTCAAAAAGTGCAGTCCCGATGCATGGACATGTATATATAGGAATGTAGGGGAGAGTTAGGACTACAAAATAGTAAATTTGTGTTTTGACTCAGCTTGACTCACAGGAGTTGTGCTCTATGAAGTAGGAAATTTCCGAGAAATTGACCTTTTTTAAAAAAAATTTTAAATTGTTCTGAAAACAGTAGAGCTTCAATTTTTTTACCAGTAATAGGAAATAAGTTAAGTTACAACACAAAATTTATTTTCGTCCAAAAATCTTGAAAAAAAGTTATGATCATTTAAACTTTAAAAATTAACTAAAAAATATCATAAATTTACTAAATTCTGAAAAAGCCCATTTTGGACCACCCTGTTCTCAGTGAAATAGTTGAAATAGAGTTCTAATTTTTGGCTCCCGAGGTTTACTACTGTCTACTTTCATATGAGTCTAATCTTTAAAATCGGAGAACAAAAACCAAAAGCAGTTTTGGCCGCTATCTCAAATATTGACCACAGTGCTCGATTCAATAACTTTAATTGCTGAAATTCGACAACAGCGAAATCTGCTAATTCAATTATAAATTGATAGCTCTTTAATTGAATTATTTTTCAATTAAATAATAACTCATTTGATTAAAAACCCAGCAAAAAATAACTTGGATTTGGTAAGCAGAAACTACATTTGTATGCTTCCAAAATAGCGCTTCACTGCATACTATAAAGCAATTAGGGAAGGTATTCGTAATGCTTCCCAAAATGACTTCTTTGAAGCAGTGAATAATGCTTACAATGAAGCAATAAAGAATGCATATCACAAAGCATTAATGTTGTCAACATGCAAAAAAAGAGCTTCTTGTTGACTAAGACGGCATGAATTTATTGCTTCTAAGAGCACATGAAAGAAGCGCTTTTCGCCTACTTAAAACAGACATACCAAGTGGGACATCGCGCTCAAAAATCATGCCTTCTGGATTTGCTTTGGAAGCGCTTCGTAATTAAATAATGTCTTACGGAAGCCCTTCTGGCTAAGCACTAATTTTTTTCTGGGAAGTGATCAATATTGTATACCTACTTAAAAAGCTAAGAACAATTGTTGCCATACCAAATGTTTTTTTATTAACTTTAATTTTATAACATTGAATTTAAACCGGAATGTAACTGTCATTTAGTAAGCGGTAGCGGAATTTAGTTAGCGCGTTGGACTGTTACACAGATGGTTCCGGGTTGGATTCCCGGTGACGACAACATCAATTTAGAAAAAATAATATGTATGAGTTTTTTTTATCACTTATATGTATCGCAGCGCCCACCTTCGGTGTTCCCATAGCACTTAACCCCACCGAAGTAAAATAATGAATCAGGGCTATGAAACAGAAGCTTCAATAAAGTCGCCAACTTTACATCAGGTGGCGAGCAACAACTGCGCTAAGACTTACCATCTCGCGTAATTACAATGTTGCCATGTTTGAAGCCCTTCATCTTTCACCACCTTTCATCTCCCCACTATCCCCTTTCCAAAGAAAGCTACACATTACTTAATAGGAAGAGTTTCCTGAGAGTTGCTTCTCTATTTAAAAAAAAAAAAAAAAAAAAAAAAATAGGTTTTTTTCGTCCATCTATTGAAAAGTAGGGAGTATTTAAAAAATTTAATTTTTTTTTATAATAAATATAGAATTTATTCTCTTCAATTAACATAACCAAAGCCCTTAGGGCCATATATGATTATTAAAAGCTACTTTATAACAAAGGCCAATTAATAACATTTTATATATAGAAAATAAATAACTTAAAACTATCATAAATAACAATAAAAACAATTCTTCCTAATTAAAAAATGACATTCAAAAGCATTACACTCATTAATAATCCCTAAGATTATTAATGATTGTAATTATTAAATAATAATTAATAAGAAATAAATAAAAAGTTGGGAGAGATAAAAAAGATAGCGAACACAAAAAATTATAAATCATGAACAGCCACATAATCCTTCAGCTTCTGCCTAAGGACCTGGGGTGAAAATGTAAAACTTCTCAGGTGTATAGGTAAATCAATCCATATTCTCGAAAGCTTAAACATAATCAAGTTATTTATTGGATATACCAATTGGGGTTTTTTTTCCGAATTTGATATAGTTTGGAAATCCATTAGCCATCGTCTTCTAGAAAAATATGAACAACCTCATACCTACATAATTACTAAAAGAACACCCAAGAAATTGAACCACATACGGGGCATATGGCACCGATGTCTTAGGCCAAACACATATCTAATAAGTCGATTGAAAATACTAGTAAACCTACTAAATTCACCATCTGTGGTACCAGAAAATATCTCAACGTATGAGACAATAACAAGGCATTAGCAACACGCTTCCTAATTGAAAGAGGCAGATATATATATCAAGAGAGCATATCCTTCTCAACAAGAATGATATTCTCGAAGAAAGGCTATTAATATTCGACGAGAAACTCAACTGATTACACTGTACAACACAAAAAAAAATTACTAGGTCCGACCTATAAATTTTGATAGAAGGGACAAAACAAAAAGACACGTGTATCAGCGTTTTCAAAGTTTACATCTGGGTTTTATTTTAGGGGGAGGTAAAGTATCATTTGGGGGAATAACAAATCGAGCAAAGCTTATGTTTGAAGTATATAGGTGTGTTTAGCAAATTTTAGTAAAATTTCACGGCGAATATTTTTGCGGAACATTTTAACGCCTTAAATCGCTGTTTTAATTGTGTTTTTTGCTCTTTTTAAAAAGAAGGATAAAAAGACCCTTACCTTGTGGAGTTAGAGGTTTAACATATTCTACAAAAATGTTTGATTTTGGTGTATTCAGGGACTTGTAGTAAAATTTCACGGCGAATATTTTTGCGGACCATTTTAACCCCTTAAATCCCTGTTTTAATGGTGTTTTTTGCTCTTTTTAAAAGAAGGACAAAAAAGACCCTTACCTTGAGGAGTTTTACATAAATTTGCTGAACACACTATATACCTTAAACGTAGGCTTGACTTGATTTTCTGTGCCGATTGACAATACAAAATTTGCATTTGGGGGAAACTTTACCTGCCCCTAAAATGAAACCCAGATGTAAGCTTTCAAAACGCCGATACACGTGTCTTTTTTTGTCTCTTCTATCAAAATTTATAGGTCGGAACTTGTAATTTTGGAAAAAATTTGATTTTGTTGAACAGAGTTATTAATTAAAACTCCAAGAAATCTTGCCTACAAAATCAGCTCCCATACCATTGAGAGTAACGTTTATCCCATCATCAACGACACCGAAACCCATTGAATTGTCTTTCATGGACTTACAGCAAAAACCATTGCCTGAAGACCAAGATATGACTTCACGCATGATAACATTTACACCTTCTTCCGAGACATCTACAAACTGTGCATCTGAATAGCAAAGAAACTGACCATCATCCGCGTTAATTTAAGACTGACAGGATGTACTATTCCCTATTTTTAGAAGATCATTTAAGTAAACCCTGAACAATAGTGGACCAACAGATCGCTGAGGGACACCACTGGTTATTGGTTTTGTTACAGAAGAAGATTCAGCAATTGATACATATTGCCTTCTATGAGAGAGGTAAGTTTACAACCTTGTGAGGAAAAATAATACAAGGTGTACAAGTTGTCTACAAACTTCGAGTATATCACTCGGTCAAAAGCTTTTGACAAATTCAATGAAATAAGAAGGGAACCAGTACTATATCCACGCCGAAAACCTGTCTATGAATTGTGGATCTAGGAATTTTCCTCAAGATGTTGAATCATTTGTTCCTTAATAATAAGTTCGACGAATGTTTGGAGAACCGGAAGAACCAATATCGGACGCAAATTATGCAAAGAATCAGAAGGATCATCCTTATTTATGGGTACCACTCTAGCTCTCCTTCAATCGTCAGGAGAAACTGAAGTAGTACTAACGGAATTGACTAAACGAAGAATATGACAGGAAAGAAATGGAAAAATTAACTTAATAACTTTTAAGAGCAAAAAAATCATGACCTGTAGTATTAGATTTAATTATTTTCAATGCTGTGTGTAATTCCCCCTGATCTACGAAATGAAAAACCATCATTAAAAGTACGCTTTGAAAAGCCCAAAGAATTGGGAACATCATTTAGCTGCCATTAAGAAAATAATCATTAACCTCGTCTTGATTAGCAGAAGTGAAACGATTATCTGTTTCCAAACAATCATTTTTTTTTTTTTTGGGAAAAATTAGATCTTTTTTTAAAGCCAGATTTTTTTTTTAATAATTTTTAACTTATTTTTAGAATTTTGTTTAAAAAATGGTTATATATTTATTACACCAAATTTAATTCCAAAAATTTTATTATCAATTTCATGATAATATTTTCGAATAAATTAATATTCAGATTTAAACCACTGAAATTAAATTATTTAACTTAATAATAAACCTAATGAGAATTAATGAACTTTAATTAACATGAATTTAAAATATTTATTACTAATACATACACATTTATAAAAAACAACTACATACATAAATATGACAAAAAAACAACAACAGTATGTTTTGAGCTATAGTATAAAAAAATGTCAAGCATGTTCCAAATTTGAGCAAATATTTAATTGAATCAATTAATTTTAATTGACCGCTTTTAAAAGTTTCAACAAATCGATTTAATTGAAAAAGTATTGAAATATTTTTTTCTGTGTAACTACCCAGCCAGAAAAATACGAACGGCAAAGCATTGGCCCAGTGCTTTCAACGGTGGTATGAGTGTTGGCAGAGCGTTGGATATCTGAAGATTTAAGTGCTTTGCCAACCCCAAAATGATAACACCGGGCAGGGCTTGGCCGTTCCTTTTTTAAAACGTTGGCAAAGCACTGGCAATGACCGCTTTGTTAGTACCTAAACCATAATTTTTAAACGTTGGTAAACCATTGGTAGAACAACCTAATAAAGTGCTTTTTTAATAATATAATAAGTGCTTTGAAAACCCCAAAAAACATTGGCAAAGCACTGGCAATAAGCGCTTGCCAGTACCAAAACCAAAAACGACCAATAAAGTCCTACTTAGTAATTCACTTAAGTAAAGAGTTGTATTATTTCTTATTGAATGATTTTGGTAATTTGAACAGAAATAACAATAGGCTTGCTTTAGCTAAGTTAATTACAAAATTACTAAATATTTTTTTTATCAAATTATTTTTGTGTTAAGTTAGCACGACTTTTTACTACAACTTATCTAAAGAAAGAAATTTGAAAATAAATTTCTTAAGTAAAATTTTAGTACAAAAACTATACTTTGTGCTGACTATAATAGGAGACCTTAATATTATTAACTTCAAATCATAAATTGCAATTTAGTTTTGAATTTTTCCACTCTTGTTGTGAACAAGGGATGTGCCACTGTTTTTATTAAGTTAACGGTTGTAAATTTTGTAAATAAGTACTGGCAATGCACTTTTTGCCAATGTTGGGAAAGCGTTCTAAGTCAGAACTGTGCCAGTGCTTTTTTATTTTTACGCTTGTAAATTTTGTAAATCAAGTACTGGTAAAGCACTTTTTACGAACGTTGGCAGAGCGTTCTAAGCCATAGCTGTGCCAGTGTTTTTATTATTTTTACTGTTGTAAATTTTGTTAATTAAGCACTGGCAAAGCACTTTTTACTAACGTTGGCAGAGCGTTGTAAATCAGTGCTTTGCCAGCACTTTATTTGTTGGATCATTGTCAAATAGTGCTCTGCCAGTGCTTGATTTTTCATACCATTGGCAATTTCTGGCTGGGTAATGAAGTATTTTTTAGTTGAAAATAAAATAAAATTTTTTTGATAAACCAATTTAAACTTTGAAGAAAACCAATTTAAACTTATCTATTTCACATTTGATTGACTGACTAAGTTCCAATTAACAAATTTTATATAATTATAAATTTATAAAATTTTTAATTTTTATTATGAAATTAACGGTTTATTTTTTAAATTGAACGGCTTATTTTTATATTTAAAGGGCTTATTTTATGTTTTTCGAGCTTTGTTTAAGCGCTTAAAACTTTATTTTTAGAATTGTTTTTTTGTTGCCCTACATATGACATTTATTTCTGAACTCTCCCTCTTTAGAAAAAAGTTTGCCGTATTTGTTTGAAACTTACAGTAAGTGTTGTCCTATATGTCCTTCATGGAACAACTATTTTAATTTTTCAAATATGTAGTTGAAGTAGGCGGGGTCAAACTTTTAAAAAGTAACAATTTTTTAAGAAAAGTATGTTAATACAGTGAAGTACGATTATAACGAGCTGCGCTATAAGCGAGGTAAACATTTTCGAAAAAAATTATTAAAATTACAGGATGTTTTGCTTAAATTCACCGTATTTTAAAATTTTTTTGTTTGTGATTCTAAAACAGTTCTTCCATTCAATAACACACTACAATATCTGTGTAAGAATATCTGTAATGTGAATCGGAATTTTTATTTTCATGCTAAATAAAGTGTATGAAGAAAAAATCAGCATATTTGTGGATGTGTAATCCATTTATTGAGCAAAAAAGGCGAAAAATTGAGATAAATGGGCATTTTTGCGATTTTTAAAGCACCGGATGCGCATTTTTCTGGTAGGATTGTTCTACTATTCAATATCTACAACTTTGCTTCAGACACAAGAGAGATATTCCGTACGGTATACCGAGATATAACCGTGTTAAAATATAGAAAAAGTGATAAAAATCGGTTTTGAGCCAAAAAATTCGTATGGCCATTAAATTATTACTGTAGCCACTTGACAAAACTAATGATGCAGAAGTTCTTATTTTTAAGGCTACTTTCACGTGCAAATCGCAGAATTGAGTTAAAAAATCATGTGTTGTACTGTGTAAGGTTTATAAAATTTTTAATTCTTTTAATGTGTTCGTTATAAGCGTAAAAACTTATGGGAAAACTCTTGAAAGGGTCCAAAAAATTAGTTATTTATATAAAAAGTTCGTTATAAACGATGTTCGTTATAACCGTATTATGTTGTATGATATATGTTGGTAAATGCTTTGGGACTATAAAAGTCGTTCGTTATAAAGAAATAGTTCCATATAACCCGTATTCGTTATAATCGAGTTCCACTGTATTTGAATGTACTGTGCTTAACAGGAAAATTGAAAAATTTGGAAATAAATCATTATCAATAGACTTTTCTATGGGCTATCGACTGGTGACAACTGTTTTTTTTAATATTTTTAAACAAATACTCGATATACAAATTTACAGAGAGGCGTTTTTCTTTGTTTTCGAAATATTTAATTTTGAATTTGTGTCGCACAGTGTCGTCAATTCAAATAATTCACTCATTTTTTGAACTTTAAAAAACAAATGACATTGTAAGTTGCATTTACTGAAATGTAAGTCGTCCCTTTTTTAAGTTAAATTTCATTTGTTTTTAACTACATTTGCAGTGGTCTTTACCTACATAGTATTCTAAGTGTACATATGTAAAAGTTGGTACACGAGTATAATATACTATCCCAGCCAGAAATTCATGATGGTTCAAAAAACTAAGTACTATCAAAGCATACAATATACCAAATCCAAAACGTTTTGAGAACGTTTGAGAAAAAACATATTTAAATTACTTTAATAGCACTTTTTAAACAAACTTTTCTGATGTTTATTGAAATAAAAATGATATCTGTGGAATTTTGATAAAATAGTGTAGTCAATAAAACTTTCAAATGTGGATACACTCAAAAAAGTTTTACAGTTACTACATGACAGTTTTTTGTGTAGTAATCAGTAGTAGTTGTTTTTAACTGTAATTACAGTTGATTTTGTATGAAATAATACAAAACAACTATTTTGATAGTTGTTTTCAAAAACAACTAACGAAAACTACTAAAATTTTTAACAGTTGTTTAAAGCAGTTGTTTTAAAATTTTTGTAAACAACTACCAAACAGTAATTTTGAGGTAAACAGTTCAATTTTGTTAGTTATTTTAAAATAAAAAAATATATTTTGAAAAACTATGTTTTGAAAAATTCTCGTTTAGTTTATATTAATATGTTTAGAGTTTGCAAATAATAATTAGATAATTTAATTGTATCTCCAATGCATTAAACGTCATAACTGGAGTACCGTTTGGAATGTTGACTTGAGACCTTAAGTAAGATGCTGGAAATACTAAATTTTGTTGTAATTGAATGAAGAAAAAAAATTTAAATTTTTTTTAAAATACCAAAAAAAAAATAACCTCCAAAAACAGTAGTTTTTACTAATTTTTACAGTTGTTTCAAAATGTTTGTATTAAAAAATTGTCAGTTGTTTTTACGACATTGGTAGTTGTTTTTACCACATTTGTTAGATGTTTTTTAACAGTTAAAAACAACTACATTTTTAGTTGTTTTAACTGAAAATACCTTTGCTGCCTTTTAAACTGAAATTACAGTCTTTTTCAGTAGATTCCACTCTAAAACTTTTGTGAGTGTATTTTAGTCTAGTCCGCACATTTCTACTATTATACTATAAGATACCAGACGTTTTTCAAATCAACTTATTTCAACATTTTTAAAGCACTTATTTTCACTCGTAACTTGCCGCAGTTTTACTGCAGTAATTGAAAAAATGGAAAGTTTTTTATAGAAATACTTCTATGCAACATTAAATATATATTAAGCGTATTTAGATGTGTGTTTTACAAACAAGCACTTTTGTCAAAAAGCCACTGATATGTTTCTATATATTTTAGTAATAAAGATCATTTTTTTTTTCGTCAGAACCCTACACCATGAAAATTCAACGTATTTGTCAATTACGTTTTAATGTAATAACTGTTTTACTTTATTATTTAAAAAAAATTGAATTACTAATAAAATATAAAAAATAATTAATGTGTTTTTAGCACTCGGAAATTACTTTCTTTTCGGTATTTGGAGTACTGGAAAATTATTCCACATTTTGTATTTAAAATTCTATGAAAGCAGTCAATTTTTGCATTAAATGCACTTTAAAATCATTATACTTTTGGGTTTTCAAATGTTTTGGAAGCGTTTTAAAAACAAAAGACGAAGCGCTTTACAACTACTTTATGTTTGGTTTTTGTAACGTTTTAAAAATACTCTAAAATACCAACATGAGACCGTAAATCTGGGTTATCATTTGAGTGCCCTGAGAACACTATAATCATTAAAAACATGTTGCTTTGGTAACGTTTCAACTACCATACGTAGTGCTTTCAGAATACTTCTATGTTTGTTAATTTCTGGCTGGGATATTATATTAATTAAACATCTAAAAATACAAAATTCTTCGAAATTCCATCAAGTTCTTATATTTTATAGGACACCACTTACCGTAAGTTTCAAGTAAATCCGGCAAACTTTTTTCTGAGGTGGAAGAGTTCAGAAGCGTCATATGCTAAAATACTAAAAAGTTTTTCTAATAATTTTAGTAATACGACATTCGCACTAGAATGAAAAACAGGTCTAAAACGAATGTAAAAGAATAAAGAACTGTTGGAATAGAATAAAGAGCTTCAATATGTGTTTTGGCAAAACACGTGCTTTAATATCTATTGTGAATGTGGTGGCTTAAAGAAAGTAACTTTCTGATATAAATAATCTTTTTTGAAGTATTTAAATTTCTTAAAATTTCTTTTAAAATTCCAATTAAAATTTGTTTGACAACAATACCAACCAACATCTGCTGCCAAAAACTTACCTTGCTAGCTGAAAGTATAATTTTTTATAATTGTTAAAAGTTCTCAAAAACTAGTTTCGTTGTAAAACAATATACTTTTGTTTTCTAGAAAAACTTTAATTTTTTTGTTATTTAAAATTCTTGCAATAATAAAATTTATATGACTTTGTTTGCTTGCGTATTGTGGTAATAAAAGTGTTGATATTTGTTGTTATTCGTCCTCTTTTTTTTTGCATTTTTATTTTCACAAATTGCATTTGCATGTGTTATTCACACATGTAAGCATTTGGATATTGCATTTTTATTAATTTAAATTCAGTTTTAACAAGTTTGCATACAACAATGTATTGGCCAACATACGTAACTACACTAAAGAAAAAGATGTGTAAAATTAGCAAAAAAAAAAGGTAGTTGAGTCAGAAAATTTATGCTGAAAAATTTGCAAATATCTGCAAAAGTGTTTTGCTGAAAATCAGTTAGCTGATTTTTAGATTCTGGTGAGATCTTTAGCCGGATCGAAGCACTAGTATCAACCTAGCTAATATGTTTGATTTGCTTTCATTTTTGTAAATATACGGAGGTTGGAAGCTTGTTATAAATTGAAAATAACATAAAAAAAATGTCGATGTATATAAAAACAAAAAACTACACTCAGAAAAGAAACACTCTAAACTCATTTTAAATCCAGTACAAGGGACTTTAAAATTAAAAATTTTCATGTATGAAAACCAGCCGTATTGAAAAATATTTAATTTTAAAGTTTACACTTTAAAATGTAAATTATTAATGTTGGAACTTTGAATATTAAAGTGAAAACTTTACATTTCGAATACAATTTAAACACTTTTGATTTTAAAGTTCACACTTTTAACCCAATTTAAAAATGTTTGTATTTAAATTAAAAGTTAACACATTCAATCTCAAATTAAAAGTGTTAGCTTTTATTTTAAGAGTGATCAGTGTAAAATGCAATTTAAAAGTGTTCACTAAAAACTTTAAAGGAAACAGATTATTTTAATTGTTTTTAATTCACATTTTTTTATTCAAACATATTTAAATTTAAATTTATTTTATATTTATGAAATAACTTATTTATAACTCATTAAATAAAATAAAAGTTTAAAAACTTCGTAAATAATGCCATTTCCTCATAATATTGAATAAGTTGCTTTCCGGCTGAGTTATTCTTTAAAAATGTTAAAAGAGGCTGCAATGCAGTGTATCATTAAGTTCAATACAAAACATCTTACTGTATTTTCTTACCTGTGATCCAAATGCGTTTCTTTTTGAACCGTTGTGACGGTTTTTTGCTAGCCAACCAAAAACCTTCAAAGTCTGGCTCAACGTTTCGTCCTTCATTCCAAACTGAAAAAATAAGCTTGCTAAATTATAAACGTAGTAATATGAAAATGGGAATTGTATCTATGTACGTGCATAACATCGCAAATAAGCTTCAAAATTAATATTATATTTACCTTTGACTTGCGCCAGAAAAACAACTTTTCTCTAAACTCCGCTCGAAGACCAATATTTCTTACTGCTTCCGCAATGTCTTCTTTTGACAAAAATTTTAAGCTTCGAAAAGTTATTCCAGCATCTAAGGAACATTAATAATATTGCATAAGTGTTAATATTGCCTAAGAATTTTTACTTACTTTTTAGGTCAAGAAAAAGTGTTTCCAGATCAAACTCCTTTAGCAGATTAAGGAGATCCGTATCTTCCTCAACACACGTGTACGTTAAATCACCCTGCTCATTAATTTAGATATCGTTGCCAAGAATACGCAGCAAGTCACTTTATTGTATAACACTGTGTGTAATTTTTTAAGTCATGGCAAAATAACCATATACGGACACCACTACGTGATTAAAGACTAAAAAAAGACCCGTGTCTCCCAATTTTTTCCAAAGTCATGCACTTTTTTTTATGGGCCGCCAAAGATTTGGGGCCTCGGTATCATTTTCGCAAAAAAAAGTGATAATTTTCTCGGGCTCATATCTTGCAAACCGTTCAAAATTTCGATTTACTCTCTGAGGCAAAGTTGTACCTCTTGTCATAAAGAACAAAAATTGCGAACATATAAAATCAAAAAAACTTCACCTTCCAGATCAAAATCGCAAAAAACTTAAAAACATTCGATTTTTTTTTACCTTTTTTTCCCGTGTTCAGGTCCATAGGTAGCAAACCGTTCAAAATTCAAGGAAACAAATCAACTACAAAAATTTACCTAAGATCTCAATAAACAAATTTCTAGAACATATAAACTTTAGTTTTTTGGTAAAAGCTTTTAACAAAAATTTTAGCTGAAAACGCGATGGCAGAAAAAAAATTGCTGAAAGTTAGTTAAATATTTTCAACTAACTTTTTTTTTTTTTTTTGAGTGTACAGTTAAGAGTAAAAGTGTAATAGGGTTAACTTTGTTCCAGATACAAGGTGGCGCAAAAGTAATCCTCCTATCAGAAAATGCTATAAATTTTGCGATTGGCCCCTAATGTCAGTTCTGTTTTGACATTTGTGTAGTAAACACATGCGAAATACACAGTTAATAAACAATGTTACGCTACACTGCTCCAGAACGCGGCAATATTGGTGACTATTTATTTGACCAATAATCGGTCGGTGACTTTCATCAAAAATAATCATGAGTGATGAGGCCTATTTCCATCTTAGCGGGTACGTAAATAAGCAAAATTTACGCTTCTGGGGCACTGAAAATCCGCGTGTAACCCACGAAGAGCCATTACACCCGCTCAAAGTCACTGTATGGTGTGCTGTTTTCGCTGGAGGAGTCATCGGACCTTTTTTCTTCGAAGACGTCGTGGGCCAAACGGTTACTGTGAATGGTGAGCGCTACAGAGCAATGATCAACGAGTTCTTTTTGCCGCAACTTGATGAATTGGGATTGGAAAACATGTGGTTCCAACAGGACGGTGCAGCGGCACACACTGCACGTGCCACAACCGATATGCTGAAGGATGCATTTCCCGGGCGCCTAATCTCCCGTTTTGGCGATTTGCACTGGCCAGCAAGATCGCCTGATTTGACCGCTCCAGACTTCTTTTTGTGGGGCTTTTTGAAGTCGCTGGTTTATGTCAACAAGCCTCAGACTCTTGCAGCTCTTAAAGACAATATCCGTCAAGAATGTGAGGATCTATCGCCGGAAGTTTTGGCCAAAGTGATGGAAAATGCCATAAAAAGGGCTCAAATGACAATCAACTGTGGCGGCGGCCATTTACATGACATCATATTCTCGACTTGATGTAAAAAAAATTAAAATACCAAATAAAAATAATCCACAAGAAGAATCAAAGTTTTTATTTTTTTTTTTAAATTACAGCCAAAAAACATCGGAAGGTTATTTTTGCGCCACCTTGTATATTGCTTTAAATTTTTATCTATGAAAGGAAATCTAAGAATTCTTTTTAGCTTTTTTTGTTTATGGTATATTAAATTCGAATGAATGTCTTAAAATTTAAGAGCAATATTTACCTGCTAGAATAGAAAAAATTAAGCATTTGTTGCCAAAAATATACCATTTGGTACAGCAAAAAGTTTACGGTTTGTTAAGTTAATATTAAAAAAATCTTAACAAAACTAATATAAATTAACCGGATGCTAAGTTGTAACATTTGTCTTGAAATAGAAAAATGCAATTTCTTTTTTTCTTTGTATCAAGTATTTTAAAATTTGTTTGTTTTTGCTAAAACGGTAAAAGGAATTATTGGATTTGTTTTCATAGATACAAAATTTAAAGCAATATATCTGAACAAAGTGAACCCTGCTACACTTTTGCGCCTAACTGTATGTACAAAGTAACGCATAACAAATTGTATGAAACGTTAAAACTGGAAACGATTTTAATTGGCAGCATACACTTATAAAACTTTTGAAAAATATACAAAAACGAAGTAATACCTGCGCAAAGATAGAAAAACTTTGATAAAAAAGGGAAATTAAACAATAAGGGAACAAATCAGAAATATTTTAAACTTTTAAGTAAAACAATTGGATATTTAGAAATTGATATTTAGCGATGTTTGTTTAATTAAAAGTTTCATCATAATTGTGCTATGCTTAATCACATTTATGAAGTGTTTTATCTTGTATACAAAAATTTTTATTCGTATGATGATCAGACTCATTTTAAATCCAGTCTGCAAAGTTTCAAGGAAACTCTTTCATTTGAACTCAAAAAATATTCGATTTCGATATAAAATTCTGGCGTATATATTTTCATCGAAAATTTGATCGATTTCGATACTTTATCTCAATATTTTTTTTTTGCACCCAAACATTTTGCTCTTAGTAAGTTGTGTATGCTTGTTTTAATATTAAAAACAATATATGAAATACAAAAAAGATTTGTTGTAATGGAGATTTGAACCGCGACCCTTATAAATTGAAAACTTGTTGATCATTATCTAACGTTTAGAGTTGTGTAGTTCGTGAACGACCTAGTTCAATTAAACTATTCTTTGCTTTGAACTAGTGACATATATTATTTTTAATAAAAATATGAAAAAAATTTAAAGAAAAATAATTTGAACATCTGCGCATGTATAATTGAAGAGCTTATTGTAAAAACTTGAAAAACACATAAGTTGTTTCATGGATTTTCGCTGTTTTCTAGACATCCATGGAATTAATATTTGATAGAAGTCTTGCTTAAATACTATTGCAAGTACCTAGAGTATAAACGTCAGGCAAAAGACATATTTTTTGCATTTGTTCAACCTTTAAAAGGCAAAAACAAACTAAAAATAAAATGTGGATTATCAAGGTTTTACAATTACCCCTTGAATTATATTGGGTAATATATAATTATAATGTTGATTAATGATGTTGGGCCATATATAATCATATCTCAAACTAAATTGTTAGTCTTAATGTCATATATAATTATATCTTGAATTACATTATTCATATGGCACCATATATAGCATATATTAAATAACACACAAAAATACTTTTTATATGACAGCATATATTGTTATATCTTAAATTATATAGCTTATGTGTTACCATATATGATTACATATTGTGTAATTGTATATATAAGAATGTATTATTATATATGACAATAGATCTATCATATCTTATTATGCTTAATATCTTATTTTATAAAGGTTAATATTTAACAATATATCATTATATATGTTAGCACATAAGAAATATATAATAATATATCGATATGCATGACACCATATATAATCACACATTAAATATATTTTAAGATGAAAAACATACGACCATATATATTTTTTTTACTCGGAATATCATAACCGTTTCTACACTGGGTTATTGACATTTTACAATTTAACAAATACAATTAAATGTTTCACATTTATTTTAAAAATTTTTTATATGATAGCCAGTGCTGCCAGCCCAATTTGTTCAAAAACCGTCAAATTTTGTTAAAAAAATCTTCAAATCGTCATTTTAAGAATGAGAAATCGTCAAAAATCGTTAATCCGAAAACTCCTTATATTTCAATAAAAAAAATAAAATTTTAGGTTTTAATCACTTTAATTGTAATTATTTCACAATTTAAATGTTCTTATTTATTAGTTCCTTTACAAATGACTCTGATTTCCCCAATACTCATTTCGGGGAAAAGAATTTTAAAATCACTGACCTATTTTAATATCTGCAAAATTGCTTTAGTTTTAATTTTTTTTTCCGATAGTTGGTTTCACAAAATTTGTCATTTTCCGTACAATAAGTTTTGTGAAATCGACAATCGTCATTTTATCATATTTCACTTCAAAAATCGTCAAAATGAAGACAAATCGTCAAAGTTGGCAGCGCTGATGATAGCATATATTATTATATCTTAAATTATATAGCTTATATATGATTACATATTGTGTTACATATAAGAATGTATTATTACACACAGAGAAATAAATTGCCAACCGAATTGGAAAGCGTATTTTAATGCTGACAACTTATCAATTCGGTTAGTACAACGATATTTACATTAGATTTCTGAATAGTTTAGGTGTTGCAACTAAAATACTGTTGAATTAGCCGAACTTTGTTGTGAAAACTAATTTCAGTTTTACCTGCCGACTGAAATTCGTAATAACCGAATTTGAGTTGAAGTAATCGAAATTCAGTTGGCAAAAGCTAATTTTTTCTCTGTGTGTATATATGACAATATATCTATCATAGCTTACTATGTGTATCATACATGCTTAATATCTTATTTTATAAAGGTTAATATTCAACAATATATCATTAAATATGTTAGCACATAAGAATATATAATAATATATAGATATGCATGACACCATATATAATCACAAATTATAATATATTTTAAAAACATGCAACCATATATAATATTTTTTACTCACAAAGTCATAACCATTTCTACACTGGGTTATTGATATTTTGTTGAATGTCCTCAATGTGTATTAATT